>PVJC01001727.1:0-88792 GCA_004026665.1 Murina feae
ACCAAGCCAGTGGGAGCAGGGACAGTTAGGAGTGACCAGGCTGGCAAGGAGGGGACAGTTGGGGGCAACCTGGCCAGCAGCAGGGGGGCAGTTAGGGATGACCAGGCTGGCAGGGGGGCAATTAGGGGTGATCAGGCCGGCACACAGAGGCATTGAGGGGCAATCAGGCCAGCCGGGAGGAGCGCAGTTAGGGGCGACCAGGCAGGCAGACAGTTGAGTGATTAGGAGCCAGCAATCCAGGATATCTGACTTGATCCTAAACTGATAGTCAGACATCCCCCAAGTGGTCCCGGATTGGAGAAGGTGCAGGCTGAGCTGAGGGGACCCCCCCCCATGCATGATTTTCATGCACTAGGCCTCTAGTCTATATATATAAAAGCCTAAGTAACTGAACAACCAAACAGCCAAACGACCAAATGACTGGTTGACCAGTCACTATGACATGCACTGACCACCAAGCAGCAGATGCTCAATGTAGGAGCTGCCCCTTAGTGGTCAGTGCACTCCCACAGCAGGAGTGCCACTCAGCTGACCAACCTGTCTAGGCAGCCCACTAGCCTGGTGGCAGCCACTCATTCCCTTAGTAGTCCTGCAGGTCCAATCTCCAGAGAACAGGCCAGTCACTGATGGACCGGCACCACCAGCACGACCCTGACAGCATCGCCAGCCTCCTGGAAGTTGGCCTCAGGCACCACGGCCACTTTCCCTCCCTAGATGCTCCACAAGGAAGAAATTATATAAAAGCAGCCATCAGGCGGCTCCTGACAACTGGAGCAAATGTCAGCAGGACGAATCCAAATCCCGGACCAACATGGGTGTCCCACCACCCACCCAGAGGGCCGATCACATCCCGACCCCTCCTACACCCCTTGGGTTGGGCACCAGATACAGGGTTCACAGTTGGTGAGTGCCACTACAGCAGTGTGAGCCTCTCCCGATCAGGGCTGACTGGGAGTGAGCCTGTGGCAGGTGCAGCAAGGCTGGGATGAGGGGAGCAATAGGCAGGAGCAGCAGGAGGTATTGGACTGCTGGTTTTGGCCCAATCCCTGCAGGCCACGCCAAGGGACCCCACCTGCATGCAAATTCGTGCCCTAGGCCTCTAGTTGGAAAATAAAATAAAGTCAACACTATCTACCTGAAGGTAGCTTCAGATCCCGCAGGTTAAGAGCTCAGTCCTACAAGCTGTGCTACAACCATTTCAGACACCAGTCCCAGGCCCAGGTTGCGACCTGTGCTTCTGATCTAACAGCTATAGATTGGATTTTGACACAAAATCTTGGGTTTAATTTATTAGAGCAACTCACATAACTCAAAGAATCCTTTTATTTACAAGACCATCAGTTTATTATAAAAGGATATAAGGTAAGATGTGTGAAAAGGGGTGAGGAGGGGCTTCTGTCCCCTCTCTGAGTGTCTCTTTTCCCAAATCTCCATGAGTTCACCAACCTCAAAACTCTTAAAACTTGCCCTTTTGGGTTTGTTTTTTTTTTTTTGTTTGTTTTTTTGAGTGTGTTTTTTAAAAAATATATATATTTTATTGATTTTTTTAAACAGAGAGGAAAGGAGGGGGATAGAGAGTTAGAAACATCAATGAGAGAGAAACATCAATCAGCTGCCTCCTGCACATCCCCCTCTGGGGATGTGCCTGCAACCAAGGTACATGCCTTTGACCAGAATCAAACCTGGAACCCTTTAGTCTGCATACTGATGCTCTATCTACTGAGCCAAACCGGTTAGGGCACCCTTTTGGGTTTTTATGGAAGCTCTGTTACATAGGCATGATTGATTATATCACTGGCCTGTTCCTGACTGATCTCAGTCTCCTGGGGATAGTAGGATGTGGGGCTGGAACTAGAAGTTTCAACCCTCTGATCACGTGGTTCATTCCCCAGTAATCAGCTCCCGGCCTTAGGTTACCTAGGGACTTTCCAACAGTCACCTCTGCAACTAAAGACACCTTTGTATGTGTCTTCTTATCACTTAGGAAATTCCAAGGGTTTTGGGAGTTGTGCCAGGAATGGGACTGTGGAAGAAAGGGGCCACATGCTAACCTGACAAGGTCAGGGAAGCCCTGCATGGCGGGCAATATTGTGAACTCATAAACCTAAAGTAACCACAAAGGATGGTCTGAAATTAAACTTTAACTAAAAGCAGTTATGGTGGATAGTTATGTCCTAGGCCAGTATCTTCACTGACAAGGTCAACCTTTATCTTAACTGAGGTCACCTGTCCTTTTACATCTATAATAACATACCCTTGAAATGTCTGGGGAACTTGTAACTTCCCTTTATCCCAAACCCTTAGGGCACAACCTAAGGTGCCTGGGTGGCAGGACAGATACCATAAATTCCTTATCTTGTTATCATGTTAATTGTTCCTGCACCCACCTAAGTATGTGTCTGTCATTTTACTTTGTACCAAATCCCACGGTTTCCCCACTTTGCTTTCTCCCATCTCTCTAATCTGTCACCAATGGATTTCATATAACCCTTCTACATCCCTTCCTTTAATGGCAATGTATAAAAATAGATAAGAAACCACCATTCTCTGGAGCGCTATCCCAATCCATTGGTATATACAAAAGCACTTACCAGCAATTGTCGACAGTTTGGCTCAAATGAACCCACAAAAATTCTTTACAGGGTTGAACATTTTTTTGGGTTAGCAGGACAAAGATGTTGTACCCAGAAGTCGTGGCCCCCAAAGACTGTGAGTGAGCCCCAAAACCGCTGCAAGAACATGAGAGCTTTATTATACAAGTTAACTTGGACTCCCCACTTGCCCGCCGCACAATGGCACGACAGGGGAGGAAGTGCCGGTTTCAGGCAAACAAAAGGATTTATAGGGCCGGAAGAAGTGGGTGGGGTAACGCGTGTGGCCCCTGTTGATTGGTCAAGGGAAGGTCCTTGGCCGGGCATTTCCTCTGCATCCCTATTGGCAGATCTTCACTCTCGCACCACCCTTCCGCCCTTCCAAAGACATATATATATATATATATATATATATATATATATATATATATATATTAGAGGACCAATGCACGAAATTCGTGCAAGGGGCTCGGCCCTCACAGCCCTGGCTGCCTCGGCCAGCCCTTGCAGTCCCTGCTTTGTCTGGAAGGTTATCCAGACAGTCTAATTAGCATATTAGCTCTTTATTATATAGGATATATATATATCATTATGAATCATAATATTACAAAAGTGAAAATTAATTTATGCCCAGGCTTGGTCT
Organism: Murina feae; assembly: GCA_004026665.1. Taxonomy (NCBI): domain Eukaryota; kingdom Metazoa; phylum Chordata; class Mammalia; order Chiroptera; family Vespertilionidae; genus Murina; species Murina feae. The sequence goes on from PVJC01001727.1 coordinate 3,235, forward strand.
TTTTAAAAACACAAGCCAGCCAGTATGGTACACAGTGAGGTGGGAGCTCCTTGCAAGCAGAGGTGTTGTTGCATGCACAGCAGTTGGGGCTCTGGAGAGGACTTAGAGCCACACTCTTCCGAGTGTGGTCCAACGTCCAGGGGCTCAGGACCCACCCAGACCAGCTAAATCAGAACCTGCATGTTAAGCATGTCCCACATGATTCATGGTGTGGGCCCTGAGAAAAAGCATTCATTTGATGTGAACCTTCAACTCTGGCTTCCTGAACTATACTCCACTTGTTTATGGGTCTGAGTCAACCACCACAGGAAGACCTGGTTTTTCACCGAAGGACTGAGACCTGCAAGTCCAATCAGAACTGCACAAATTGTACCCTTATTTATATAAAATGGACCTAATTAGGAATCTGGCTGGGAACTTTCCCTATAAAAGGTCGCCTCCCCTTTATCTTGGCAGAACACAATTTAGGTTGCTACCTGAATATGTGTCACCTGGACTCCTTTTGCTCAAATAAATGCTTATAATTATTGAGAGAAAGAAAAAGGAAGGAAAAATCACTGTAGGATAAGAGAAAGAGGATAACACCTTGAAATCTCAAAGGAATAAATTTTAATAAACTGTGTCATGTGCTCAAAAGATGCAAGAAGATATGAAATTTATCAAAACATGCAGAAATCCATGCTGAGTAAAGAGAATTAGGTGAAACAACAGCAAGAGGAAAATGAAACTTAAGCTGAGTAAAATAGGAAGCTTTGAAGGAAAATAAGTGCAATGATAGTATTAAAATATTTAAATGTTAAATTTATATATTAAAAAGCAGAGTTGTTTTATTTTATTTTATTTTATGTTTTAAATATACTTTATTGATTTTTTACAGAGAGAAAGGGAGAGGGATAGAGAGTTAGAAACATCCATGAGAGAAAAACATTGATCAGCTGCCTCCTGCACACTCCCTACTTGGGGATATGCCCGCAACCAAGGTACATGCCCTTGACCGGAATCGAACCTGGGACTCCTGAGTCTGCAGGCCAATTCTCTATCCACCGAGCCAAACCAGTTAGGGCAAAAAGCAGAGTTTTTAATATGAAAATGAAATCAGAAGGTGGAGGACAAATGATGAGGTCTTCCAAAATATAGAGGAAAATGAGCAAAGGGAGGCAATAGAAAGACAGTAATAAAAGCAAAGAGGGAAAATGGAGACAAGGTGGAGATAACTGATGCTTCTGAAGGCAAAAGTAGATGAAATATAAGCAAAAGTCAGTAGCTTGATAGAAAAAGATATAACTGATTCAAAAGAAAATAAAGGTATAGGTAAGTTAAAAAGGGTTTTCATGTTCATGTTCCATGTGGGAAAAAATCAGTCATAATAAAAGCATTCCTCCTAAACATGTCCTGTAAAATATTTAATTAGAAATATAGCAGATGTCTCCGTCTGTACCCAGAGATAGATATTCTGACATATTCTGGAAGCAAATGATGGCCTGGAGGGAAGAGTGCCCAAAGGTCAATTTGGGCAAGAAATGGTGCATTTAGCCTTAGGAAATTCATTAATTTATAAGTCAAATTAAAAAAAATCCCACACATATAATCATCTCAATAGTTTCAAGTGCAAATCACATGGGAGGCAGTATGATAGATAAGTTGGTTGAGCACACAGGGCTCATATCTCAACATAATAAAAGCCATATATGACAAGCCCACAGGCAACATCATACTCAATTGGCAAGATCTAAAACCATTTTCCTTAAGAACAGGAAAAAGACAGGGATGCCCCCTCTCACCACCCCTGTTCGACATAGTACTGGAAGTATTAGCCATTGCGATTAGACAAGAAGAAGAAATAAAAGGCATCCAAATTGGAAAAGAAGTAAAACTGTCCTTATTCGCAGATGACATGATATTGTACATAAAAAGCCCTAAAGACTCTATCAAAAAACTATTAGACTTAATAAATGAATTCAGCAATGTAGCAGGATACAAAATTAATGCCAAGAAATCTATGGCATATCTATACACCAATAGTGAACTTACAGAAAGAGAGACTAAAAAAGCTATCCCATTTCCCATCACACAACAAAAATTAAGATACCTAGGAATAAACTTAACTAAAGAGGCAAAAGACCTCTACTCAGAAAACTATAGAATGTTGAAAAAAGAGATAGAGGAAGACATAAAGAGATGGAAGAACATAACATGTTCATGGATTGGGAAAATCAACATCATTAAAATGTCCATACTACCCAAAGCAATTTATAAATTCAACCCACTCCCCATTAAAATACCAATGGCATATTTCACAGACCTAGAATGGACTCTCCAAAAATTCATCTGGAATAAAAGAAGACCCCGAATTGCTGTAGCAATCCTAAGAAAGAACAAAGTAGGTGGGATCTCAATACCAGATATCAAGCTGTATTACAAAGCCATTGTTCTCAAAATTGCCTGGTACTGGCACAAGAACAGACATATAGATCAATGGAATAGAATAGAGAACCCAGAAATCAACCCAAATTAATATGCTCAATTAATATTTGACAAAGGAGGCAAGAACATACAATGGAGTCAAGACAGTCTCTTCAATAAATGGTGTTGGGATATTTGGTCAGACACATGCAAAAAAATGAAACTAGACCACCAACTTACACCATACACAAAAATAAACTCAAAATGGATAAAGGACTTAAATGTAAGACGGGAAACCATAAAAATACTAGAGGAATTTAAAGGCAACAAAATCTCAGACATATGCCGAAGCAATTTCTTCACCGATACAGCTCCTAGGGCATTGGAAACTAAAGTGAAGATAAACAAATGGGACTACATCAAAATAAAAAGCTTCTTCACAGCAAAAGAAACTATCAGCAAAACAATAAGAAAGCCCACTACATGGGAGAACATATTTGCCAATGTTATCACTGATAAGGTTTTAATCTCCAACATTTATAGGGAACTCATACAACTTAACAAAAGGAAGATAAACAAATCCAATAAAAAAATGGCAAAGGACCTAAATAGATAGTTTTCCAAAGAAGACATTCAGAAAGCCAAGAGACATATGAAAACATGCTCAAAGTCATTAATCATCCGAGAGATGTAAATCAAAACAACAATGAGGTACCATCTCACACCTGTCAGAATGGCTATCATCAACAAATCAACAAATGACAAGTGCTGGAGAGGATGTGGATAAAAAAGAACTCTCCTGCACTGCTGATGGGAATGCAGACTGGTGTAGCCACTATGGAAGACAGTATGGAGTTTCCTCAAAAAGTTAAAAATGGAACTCCCATTTGATCCTGTGATCCCACTTCTAGCAATATATCCCAAGAAACCAGAAACACCAATCAGAAAGGACATATGCATCACTATGTTCATAGCAGCACAATTTACCACAGCTAAGATTTGGAAACGGCCTAAGTGCCCATCAGCAGATGAATGGATCAGAAAACTGTGATACATCTACACAATGGAATACTATGCTGCTGTAAAAAGGAAGGAGTTCTTACCATTTGCAACAGCAGGGATGGAACTGGAGAGCATTATGCTAAGTGAAATAAGCCAGTCAATGAAAGAAAAATACCACATGATCTCTCTCATTTATGGATAATAAAGACCATTATAAGCTGAAGAACAAAAATAGATACAGAGGCAGAGCTGCACTGAACAGACTGTCAAACTACAGCTGGAAGGCTCGGGAGGGTTGTGGGGGTGGTTAAGAGATCAACTGAAGGACTTGTGTGCATGCATATGGGCATAATCAATGGACACAAGACACTAGGGGTTAGGGGAGGAGGGGGAAAGTCAAGGGAAAAAATGGAGACTTATCTAACACTCTTTGTAATATTTTAAGTAATAAAACAAAATTTTAAAAAAATAAATAAAGAGGCTATGACTATATGCTTAAAAATTAAACAAACAAACAAACAAAAAATATATGGCAAACTATTAGAAATAAGATTACTTAGATACAAATCAATTCACAAAAACCAAATTGAGAAAATGAGAAATACAACAAAAATTATAAACTTCCAAAATAGTGCCTTAAGAACTTGAGAAAAACTAAAAAATTAGTGAAATATAAATTACCTCGAATCAAAAAAATTTTTTTAATATATTTTATTGATTTTTTACAGAGAGGAAGGGAGAGGGATAGAGAGTTAGAAACATCAATGAGAGAGAAACATTGATCAGCTGCCTCCTGCACACTCCCTACTGGGGATGTGCCCGCAACCAAGGCATATGCCCTTGACCAGAATCGAACCTGGGACCCTTCAGTCCACAGGCTGACGCTCTATCCACTGAGCCAAACCGGTTAGGGCTCGAATCAAAAATCCTGTACTTGGGACTCAGATGAAAATCAAAGAAAAATTTTTATTAAAAATACAATATACGTTTAAAAATGACATTTTAATTCTCTCTTATCTCCATAACTGAGTCAGAAACTATAATTAGTGTTATATTTCTACATCGTTGAAAGAGCTGGCACCGTGGTGAATCATTTTTTCAATATTTGAACATTTATAAAGCCATGAGCAGTCCAATTTCACAAATCTGGATGCATTCTTCTTGTGTTTCACAAAGAAGTTTCTAAGTTAAAACTCAAAATGTCAGAGCTGGAAAGAAATGGAAAGATCACTAGGGTCTGAAGGAAGCACAAATTTCACGGACACTAAACCAGAGCTTTGTGGTATTCAAAACAAAGTACGCGGTCTTTCCCTAAACTGCTTCAAGCAGATGCGCCAACAACAGAATCAGCAGTGTTCCTCGGCCTGCTCGGCAAGCCCAGTGTTTTTCAATCACCTTTAAAAGAAGAGGTGGAGATGGGGGGATCAGGACACATATGTAATACCTTAATCAATAAAGAAAAACGTAATAAAATTTAAAACAAAAGAACAGGTGGAGAGACCAGCTTCCCCACACTCTTTCCTCGTGGGCTCCAGGTTGTCCCCAAATGAAGGTGGCTGCAAAGACAATTCCCGGCACATACCCTTTTATGGTTTCACTGGCACTTATTCAGGTGCATTAGCTTCAAGTAATTTACTACAAAGTTCAAGTTTCAGAAAGAAGGAAAGAAAAGACATTTTTTTTTTATGGCCATGAACAAATACTTGTCCACACAGGCTACTTTCTTGAGAAAGGGCCCTGATTTGCATTGACTTTCTCTTGCATCCCCAGGCAAAAGCCTGCAGGCATTGGCCTGTAGAATCCTGCTCAGAGGCACAAAAAAACGTGTTAGGGCTGCTTTGCATTCATTCTTAACCACATTTGACTTTAAAAAAAAAAAAAAAAAACTAAACTAAATTAAACATTTTAAAAATAGTTCTGGTTGGCTGAACCCAGCATTCATTAAACTGTCAGTTTTGAAAAAATATTATTTGGGGGAAAAATCCAACCAGAACTTCACTGGCTGCCACATAAATTTAAACCTCAAAATTGCTACAGACACTATCTATAACAAAGTATAAATATGTGATCCAGCCAATGGTCAGGCTTGAACTCCTTTACTTTGTGACATTTGCACAACGAAAGACAACACAAAATCTGTTTTTTTCTACAAAGTCCTAAAAGAATATAGCCCTTTATTTAAGCCTGCTCAAAAAACAAAATATTTCCAGAATCACAGTGTTTCAAGTAGATTTCCACTTTCCATTCCTGATGGATGTCCTACATCATAAAACTACACAGTGCTTTTAAAAAATATTAATATTGAAGCATTTATGAAAAGCTTGTTTACTCCAGCTTGTCTAAAACAGATGCAATCAGGGAAATATTTCCAAAATATGATCCGTACAAGGGAACACAACACAAAATCTGTTTTGTTTTGTTTTTCCTTTCAGAAACCTATAGTTACTTTTAAATCAATATGCTTGCTTCTAGGTTATAGATCTGCTGTCTCAAATATGACATTCCTCTGAAATAGGCACTGACTACTTAGTGAATCATCATCAACTAAGTGAGCAACACCATGCAACAGTGCTTCGGGTTGAGGAGTCCAAGAGAAATAGAAGGCTAGATTATTTTCCTCAGGAAGATGAGAATATAGTTAGAAAGATGAAAATAACAGACTAGAAATAACGATTTTTTTTAAAAAATGCAATGCAATGTCTTCAATCAAGCATGATAATTATGCATAAGCTACAAGTTCAATAGGATTTCTGCTTATATAGAGAGGTACAGATACGAGCATAAGTATCAGAAAATGCACCAGTTCCAATTATGCCATTGAGAAATAAATTTGGGGAAGAAAATAAGTATGTATCTACATTAATTTTTTTTAATCATTTTTATTGATTTCAGAGAGGAAGGGAGAGGGAAAGAGAGAAAGAAACATCAATGACAAGAATCATTGAACCGCTGCCTCCTGCACACTCCCCACTGGGGATCAAGTCTGCAACCCAGGCATGTGCCTTTGACCAGGAATCGAAATGTGACCTCCTGATTCCTAGGTGACCACTCCACCACTGAGCCACGCCAGCTTGGCATGTGCCTGCATTATTTAATGTTAAAGGTTTTATATCTCTTTTTTTTTTAGTACCAGAAATCTATAAATAAAATAAAATTTTCAAGATGGAAACTGAGGAAGGATAAGTACTAGTAAACATAGTTGTTGCTATTTCTCAAATGACACTAAATCTGAAAAACTGTTTCTGTTGCCCCTAACTCAAATAATAAGTTCAATTAATTTTCTTAAAATGTTTTCTATTTCAAATTCATTCAAGATATTTTAATAAAAATAAAACTTAATATGCAGTTAATGTTCATCAAAAACAATTGCAGTACCACTTTCAGATCTTATTATAAAAAGGCAATGGTTGTCCAAGTTGGTCCCAGTGATTTCTGCCTCCTGGTATTCATGCCCCTAAGCCATCCCTCCACGTGGTAGGCAACTGGGGTTCCCTGCCAACAGCCAGCACCAAATTGCCGGTTGTGACTGAGGCTGATCCTCCATCCCAATCACGTCTTCAAATACCAGCAGCCCCAAAAAATATCTTGACCACAGCCCCATGAGGTTCTCAAGCCAGAATCAGATAGCTAAGCTGCAACTGGACTCCTGACGCACAGAACTAAGTGAGCAACATCATGCTACAATGCGTCAGATCTAGGAATCTAAGATAAATAGAAGGCTAGATTATTTTCCTCAGGAAGATTCAAATATAATTAGAAAGATGAAAGTAACAGACTAGAAATAATGGTTTTTTAAAAAAATGTAACACAATGTATTTAATCAAGTATAATAATTATGCAAGGCTCCAAATTCAATAGGATTTCAGCTTATATAGAGAGATGAAGAAACTGTGTGAAATAGTAAATGCTCATTGTCTTAAACTAAGTTTGAGAGTAATTTGTTACAAAGAAATAATTAAAATGGGCTCCAAGGTATAATTCTGGCTCTTCAGATATTTTGTATCATTTCCTAAAGAATCTAAGATCTCAAAATCATGTAACAATTATTATTTATGTAGGAAAGTATGTGTTTTCTTCCTTATTATCTAATACTAGGGGCCTGGTGCACAAAAATTTATGCACTCGGAGAGGGGTCCCTCAGCCGGGCCTGTGCCCTCTCACAGTCTGGGACCCCTCGGGGGATGTCCGCCTGCTGGCATGCCTGACCAGCCTGGGTGAGGGGCTGATGGTCGTTTGCAGGCTTCCCACATCCCCTTCAGGGTTCAGGTCCCTATTGGGGTGCCTGGCTGGAAGCAGGTATCTGGAATTTATTTAACTTCTATAACTGAAACTTTGTTGCCTTGGTCCCCCACCTCGAAGGCTGGGTTGCCTATGGCAACCCAAGGTCCCAGTCCAGCAGGTATCTGGGGTTTGTTTATCTTCTATAATTGAAACTTTGTAGCCTTGAGTAGAGCTCAGGGCCTGCAGGGCCCTGGCTTCCTCCATTGCCGGGGGCAACTCCAGCTCCGTGGCCACCGCCATCTTAGATGAGTTAATTTGCATATTTGTTTCTGATTGGTTGGGTGGGCGTGACTTGTGGGCATGGCTTGTGGGTGTAATGGAGTTTGAGGGTTAATTTGCATATTACTCTTTTATTAGATTAAATTGTGTAATTTTTCTTAGCTTTTTCTAAAGATATGTATTTTTTTTAGAAAACCCATTGAAAAGTGGAGCATTTTGTGCAGGTATGTGAATGTATACTGAGTGATGCTTAATACTCCTTTCTTTGTCCCACATACATCTCATACATCACAAAATATTTTAACATTTCATTACATATGTTAGCAACTTCAAAAGACATCCCATGCACCATTACTATAGTATTTGTGAAAACTACACAACCACAAAGAATTAAAGGGCTTACTAGAAGTAAGATGTGTTTTAAATCCATGCCAAGAACATGATCCTCTGTCCTATTATTAAACAAAGCTAATTCTGTAAGTCCCCCAAGTAACACAGATCTATAACTAACAGTATCTAATCTATAATAATAAAAGTGTAATACGCTAATTAGTCCAGACCTCCTTCCGGACGACCTCCTGGATGAAGGCAGGGCTGTGAGGGAAACCCAGGTCCTGGGTGCCTGTTGGCAGCCAGAGGGTAGCCAGTGTCGTCACAGGGGAAGGCAGGCCTACTCTTGCACAAATTTTGTGCATCGGGACTCTAGTGTTTATATGTAAGACAATGTATACATCCTCCTCAGTTCAGATGAAGAATGACTGATGAAAAGCATTCACTAGGGAGCATCTACACTCAGCCTTTAGCTATCTCTTCTCTATACTAAATTTCAGCTCCTTCAAACTTTTCTCATATGGATCTGGAAATAGAAATAAATTTTCTAAGGAATCCATAAGAATGTGCTTAAAACTTAATTTCATACATGATTTCATAACATAAACTAATACTTCAATCAGAAAATTCAGGTCTCCATGAGCAAGCATTTTTTTGTTTACATCATTCAATAAATATTTATTTACTGAGTGACTAGGAAGTCCAAGGAATTCTGAGGAGTGATATGAGGGATACAAGAGCAAAACGTAAATAATCTTGCCTCCAGTTTGTTTGTAGTTTTATAAGACAGATGCACATTCCTTTCATTCATCCAACTAAAAATAAAAAGATGAGTAAGATGCTATTCTGATCACTTAAATATTCACAGTCCAGATAAATATATACATTGGTGTGTACATAAGTAATAATGCATCATAGGAAAGGCAGAAAGTACATTTGTAGCATGGAGTTGGGATGAGAAGAGGCAGATTAAATAGGTTTAGAATAGAAAGCAAGTACTTCCTTAAAATGGGCCATAAGAGAAGGGAATTAAATGTGCCCAGTGGATACAAAAGTCATTCCTCATGAGGAAAGATTCTTTGGGAAGATTTTCAGGTCTTTTCTCATCCCTGGGGCAGGCACATACATGCCACTCAATGCAGATAAGCAGGTAGAGGGTAGAAGGAATCTTCACATTGGGACTCAGATAAATTTAAACGTATCCGGCAAAGTCTGATGGGACAGATGTCCCAAAATCTCATTTGCATGAAGAGTCACCTGGGAGGAGAGGAACAAAGAAGAATGGAGCTAGATATGATGAGCAGAACCCCACGAGTAAGTCTTGGTCTTTTGAAAGAGGAGACAATTCTCTCTCTCAAATTTGTCTCCTGATTTAGCCCAATGGAACTCAAGTCTGATTCACAGTAGGTACAAGCTGGGCTGGGGAGAGGGGTAGTGTGGAGGGGGCACCAGAAATTGAGGATGGGTGCTATAAGTAAACAATGAAAGAATTAATTAACGCTGTCCTATTAAGAGATGAATAATCCTCTTCCCCGAATCTAATCCCACTGCCCCAGCCAGGGCTGACTTATCCAATACACTCAGTAGATTCAGTGCCCAGGGCCCATGATTCTTTAAGGACCTACAAAAATATTTGTATTTCTTTTAATGTAATAAGAAAAAGTATATAATAATGATTAACATGCAATAATGAATATAGCCTGAATTATATTTCCCTTTATACAAACATAACAGTTTTTAATATTTTTATGGCATAAGGGGCTCCTAAAGCAAAAGTGCCTAGACCCCACAAAAGTCATACTGTAGTATAACTTTGCAACCCTGAGAGCCCTGGTACAGGACGGGGTTGGGTAACTGTCCTTCTCCTATGCCCTCAGAAAATATAGGTAATAAATGATAAGGTTGGAGCAGAGGAAGCATTTAGCAAACTGAGAGCAAACATGTCTGGGGGAAATCTTCTGTTTTTCCTCTCCTCTGTTCTCCTAAGGAAGCCTCTGCCCACTGACAAGGCATTCCACCAGCAGTATGATAAAAGAGCCACCATCTCCCCAGTGGCGTCAGCAGGCGCTCTACTTGCACTGGAAAATTAAAACTAATGGAAATACATTTCAAGTCAGCGGCTTTCACCTTTTTAAAAGCAGGATCCTTTTGTCAAACACATTCATACATACTTGGAGGTCCAGCACATAAAGCAGATCCACAGGGAATGCTGCGGTTAGGTGAGGGCCGATGGAAAGTGCCCCAAGGGCCATTGCCCTGCAGACTCACTCTCCCTACCCCTTCCACGGGACTCCGGGACTCTCTAGGGCACTGGAAATCACTGCTCTTGCTAAGTTACAATGTAATGTAGATCACCTTTTCTTAATGTTTGTTGCTTTTTTCAGTTTTACTGAAATATAATTTGCATAGAGCATTGTATACGTTTAAGGTGTACCACATAACAATTTTATATATATATTAGGGGCCCGGTGCACAAAAATTTGTGCACTCAGGAGGGGGAGGGTCCCTCAGCCTGGCCTGTGCCTTCTCGCAATCTGGGACCCCTCAGGGGATGTCCATCTGCTGGCGTGCCTGACCAGCCTGGGTGAGGGGCTGATGGTTGTTTGCAGGCTGGCCAAGCCCCCCAGTGTGGACCCTCACCCCATTGAGGTGTGGCTAGCCTGGGTGACAGGATGAGGGCCGTTTTCAGGCTGCCCACAGTCTCTTAAGGGTTCAAGTCCCTACTGGGATACCTGGCCAGCCAGGGTGAGGGGCTGAGGGCCGTTTTCAGGCTTCCAGGCTGCTCACAGCTCCCATTGACCCAAGGTCCCAGCAAGGCTGGCTGGAATCAGGTTTCTGGGGTTTATTTATCTTCTATAATTGAAACTCTGTTGCTTTGAGCTGAGGCCTAGGCAGGTAAGGAAGCCTCCTGTTTGTTTCAGCTCCGCGACTTCTATAATTGAAACATTGTTACCGTGAGCAGAGGCTCAGCCAGCCTAGGCAGGCAGTTGCAACAGAAGCCTGCTGTTTAGTTCCATGGCTGCCAGCCACCACCTTGGCTGAGTTAATTTGCATACAACTGCTCTGATTGGATGGTGGGCTTGGCTTAGGCATCCCAGAGAGATGGTTAATTTGCATATTACTCTTTTATTAGATTAGACTAGAGGCCTGGTGCACAAAATTCATGCATGGGTAAGGTCCCTAGGCCTGGCTGGTGATCAGGGCTGATCGGGGCCTTCCGGCTGCTGGCTGCTGGCCAGGGCCTTTCTTCATTCTGCAATGTCCCCTGGTGTTCAGCGCACGTCATAGCAAGCGATCAAACACCCGGTTTCCTGGTCGAACTCCCAAGGGGACACTTTGCATATTAGCTTTTTATATATATACAGATTGAAATAATTACAACTCTGAGTTTACAAATGCCTCACATAATGCTTCATTGAAGACAGGTGTACAGATACATCTTCCATATAGTGATTTCATTTTATTTGGATATACACTTAGAAGTTCTAGATTACATGCTAGTTCTATTTCTAATTTTTGAGGAACCTCTATACTGTTTTCCATAGTGGCTGCACTAATTTATATTCCCACCAACAGTGTACAAAGGTTCCCTTTCTCTACATCCTCACCAACTCTTGTTATCTATTGTGTTTTTATAAGGGCCATTCTAACAGGTGTAAGATATCTAATTGTGGTTTTGATTTGCATTTTTCTGAAAATTGGTGATGTTGAAAACCTTTCATGTTCTTCTGGCTATTTGAATATCTTCTTTCCAAACATGACTATTCAAGTATCTTGCCCATTTTTATTGGATAATTTATTATTATTATTAAATTTAATTATCTGAGTCCCTTAAATATTTTGGATATTAACCCCTTATGAGATATGTGGTTTGCAAATATTTCTTCTATTCCATAAATTTCCTTTTAATATTTTTTATTATTTTTGAGGTGCAAAGAAGTCTTGTTTTCTATATGGGGTAAATCTAAAATATATTAAAATTACTATACAATAAAAACAATAATCCAGGTGTGGTTACTGGAATTTTTAAGCCTCATAATCTGGAAATATACAACCAGCTCCTGACATCTCATTGATAATTGAAAAATGAAATAATTTAATAACATAAGACATTAGAAACTTTCCAAACTCAAGTAAATAGAAGGCCAGGCCAATGTTAGAGGAATTAGTAATCCTATTTTTGTGGCTGCAAAAAGCAGGAGAACTACTGGTGTCCATTTAAAAAGTCACAAAAGATGAGAAAACAATGAGATAACTCCAGAGTAGAATTTTAATATCATATCATTTCAATAGGTATTCTGTGGATGTATATACTGTTTTGGATAACTACTATATATCATCTTTCCCTGGTTTTATTTGCTATAATGAAGAGATTATTTTTAAAAAAAAGAATTTCTTGGGGAGGGGGCTCTAAGCAAGCTTTAGCATTTAATGTAGATCACCTTTATATTTAGCACTCATTTTATTTGCAAGTTGCTTTGTAACCATGTATTCATTTAGCTCCCAATATTCACCTGTGTCTACTAGGAGTAGGGAAAATAAGTCTGGGTGTGCATGAGATGACAAGCTTAACTGGGCTGCTGCCTAAATCGTCTCAGTTCCTGCTGCAGCCTTGGAGGATGAGCATCTCACCCAAGGAGTGATTCTGGTTTCAAGGAGAGGTATAGTCCTAAACATTAACCAGCCAGGATACCGTGGGCTCAACTCAGGTACCTTGGACATGTTTGGAGTGTAATCATTTCACACAGCCCCTTTTCCTTTGAGATTTTCAAGGGCAATTTGACTGTTCATCATTTTCAACTTAAGTTCTGATTTGGGAACCCAACTTTCTCATAAGATAAAATTCCACATTAACTTTCATCATAGCAATTCTTTGACTTTCAGACAATCAACAGTGGCCCCCAACTGCCCTCCCCTGCCATCCTCGTCTCACCCCCAACTGCTAGTCTGATCTTGTCCCCCAATGGCCCTCCCCTGCTGGCCAATTTGGTTCTGATTAGTTGGTTTCTATGCCAGTCAGCATCAAAAGTTCCACCTCCTAGTCAGCCATTGGCTCCTCACAGTTCACCCAGATTTGGTTCTGATTGATTGGTTGCTATGCCAGTCAGCATCTCTTGGCCTATCTCCAGACCTGATCAGAGAGGCAGGGCTTATCAAGAGACCCAGAGAGAAAGAGAAAGGCAATGGCTGATCAATAGCTGCTATGGAGGCTGAGGATCAGACCCTGCCTCTCTCTCTGGGGTGGATCTGCAGCCCCTTCAGCAGTCAGTGCTGGGTCACTATGCCCACACTTGTGACAGAACTGACTTCCAATGTTCAGTTGAGCCTTTGGTTGGTCATTATGGACCCTGGGTTTTTATATATTAGGATGTCACCCTAATAAATTCAATAAAAAAATATCATGAACATCATGTCTGAAATAATTGATATAACTAAGAAAGAAAAAAGTTTTTATTTGATAATATGACTAAGAGAATTAAGGATTGGGGTTAACACTTGAAGTCAATTTCTAGAGAACCAAGATGGCAGCATTGGTAAACATAGTACTCACCACCTCCCACAACCACATCAAAATTACAACTAAAATATAGAACAACCATCATTCAGAACCACCTGAAAGCTGGCTGAATGGAAGTCCTACAACTACAGAAGTAAAGTAGAAAGCACATGAAGACTGTTAGGAAGGGCAGAGACATGGAACAGGCTGTTCTGCCACCCACATGTGTTGGTTTTTTTTAATCTGGAGGGATATCTGGGCTGCAGAGTCCTCCCATGAGGAGCAAGGGGTCCCAGCCCCAGATCAGACCTCAGCTTCATGCTCGAGAGCTGGCAAGAGAAGTCCTCGTAACTTCCATAACTGTGGCTCTTGTCAGGAAATGGCTGACTTTGCACCTCCCGGAAGGCCCCAGAGCCAGTGCACCCAGAGGACAGCTTCAGATCATGCTAGATTACAACTTTACACATTCACGAGTGATACACTCAAGGGACAGACTCAGTATATGCCAAAATGCCACTGAAGCAAGTCCTGCTCACCCCTGTAGGAAACATCCCTACACAGCAGCTCTTCTGTTGTAGTTGCAGCTGTTCCTCAGAGCCAGTTAGCCTGGAGGTCAACTTATCCCAGTGATGCCAACAGCAATCAAGGCTCAACTGCAATGAGACTATGCACACAGCCCACACAGGGGTGCCCCTAGAGTGCTCAGCTCAGATGGGTAAAGAGGCTCAGCCACTGGGCACTACTACACAAGGCCACTCTACCAATTCCAGAAAACACAGTATCTCTACATAATACATGTAAACAAACACAGGGAAGCAGCCAAAATGTGGAGACAAAGAAACATATCACAAGCAAAAGAATAGAAGAAATCTCCAGAAAAAGAAATAAATGAAATGGAAGCAAGCAAACTACTAGATACAGAGTTTAAAACAATGGTTATAAGGTTGCTCAAGAATGTTAATGAGAGCTTTAAGGGACTTAGTGAGACTTTCAAGGATCTTAGTGAGAATGTCAAAGACATGAAAAAGGACCAGTCAGAAATTAAGCATACACTAACTGAAATGAAGAGTAATTTACATGAATCCAACAATAGAGTAGAGGATTCCAAGAATCAACTCAATGATTTGGAATGTGAGGAAGCAAAAAACACCCTATCAGAATACTCTATCAGAACCCAAAAATATGAAGACAGTGTAAGGAGCCTCTGGAACAAGTTCAATATTTGCATTATTGTGGTACCAGAAGGAGAAGAAAGAGAGCAAGATATTTAAATCCTATTTGAAAAAAAAATAATGACAGAAAACTTCCCCTACCTGGTGAAAAAAAAAATAGACTTACTAGTTCAGGAAGCACAACGAGTCCCAAATAAGATTAACCCAAAGAAGCCCACATCAAGACACATCATAGTTAAAATGCCAAAGGTTAAAGACAAGGAATCTTAAAAGCAGCAGAGAAAAGCAGGAAGAGAAAGAGAAAGAGGAAGAAGAAGAAGAGGAGGAAAAGGAGGAGAAGGAGGAGGAAAAGGAGGAGAAGAGGAAGAAATATGAATAATAAAATGGCAATGAATACATATCTATCAACAATTGAATCTAAAAATCAAAATAAATAGATAAGGAATCTAATAAAATAAACTGATGAATAAAATAGAACCAGAGACATGGAAACATGGAACCACTGGTGAGTCTCAGAGGGAAGAGGAGAACAGGAAGAGATTAACCAAATAACTGATATTCATATATGCAGTACCTATGGACACAGACAGTGGAGTGGTGAAGGTTTGGGATGGGGTGGGAACTGGCTGGAGGAGGGTAATAGTCGGGGGGAAAGGGAGACATCTGTAATACTCTTAACAAAGATATTTTTTTAAAGAAATCAATTTGTCATTTTGGTAATCATCATATAATTTATATTTTAAAGAAAAATAAACTCCATGCTCCACAATGATAATGGTTTTGTGAGACTAAGATCAAAATTTTATATTTTTGAATTTTATCTTTACTAGTATTGTTGAAAATATTACAGATGTTCTCTTTGTTTTTCCCCATTGATGCCCTCCACCCCACACCTGCCCCTCCCAGGCCTTCACCACACTATTGTCTGTGTCCATGGGCTATGCATATCTATATATATAAAAGCCTAATATGCAAATTGTCCCCTCAGTAGTTCGACCGGGAGACTGGGAGTTTGATGGCTCACTATGATGTGCGCTGACCACCAGGGGATGGTGTGGAATGAAGGAAGGCCCCAATCAGCCCTGATCATCAGCCAGGCCTAGGGACCCTACTTGTGCACGAATTTCATGCACCAAGCCTCTAGTATGCATACAAGTTCCCTGGATAATCTCTTCCTCAACCCCTCCTTCCCTAAAAAATTCCTCAGCCTGTTCTATGCTTCTGTGTCTCTTGGTCTATTTTGTTCATTAGTTTATTTTGTTCATTAGATTCCACATATGAGTGAAATTATGCTATACCTATGTTTCTCTGCCTAGCTTATTTCAGCATGGATGGAGTTGGAGGGTATTATGCTAAGCAAAAATCTAAATTTTAGAGTGGATGCACAGATACATTTTTTAAAATGTCATGCATTTCCATAATCATTTAATTTTTACAAACACTTCAAAAATGAAGGTGACATATTTTTGCAGACATTTTACTTATCCAAGGCTTTTCCAAAAACAGCAACCCAAGACTAGACAAACCTAAAATGCCTCTACCAGAGAGAAGTCCCACTACCCCCTTTTTTGTGTATTTGTGTACACACTTTCAAATAACAATAACCAATGTCCTCATGTTCTCTCTCTTGTTCAAAAGTGAAAAATATGATCACATAAAATGACAGAAAAACTCTTTCACAATATAATGTAAATTAAAAACTAGAAAAAAAAACAGTTTACCCTGAAAATATGGTAAACCACATGCTTTTGTATTTTGTTTTGTATTTCCATCACCATTTAGCCTCTCTTTTCCAACCACCTGTTTTTGTTTGGCCCATGAGCTAAGAATGTTTTTTACATTTTTAAATAGTCAAAAAAATCAAAATGAGAATAATATTCATGACAAGTTAAAAGTACATGAAATTCAAATTCCAGTGTTCATTGATAATGTTTTTAATTTCATTTATACAGATTTGTGGAAGTTTATTTTCTCTCATTATTTAAGTACCAAAATACCAACCTCAATTTTTCCCCTTGGCCCACAAAGCTTAAATTGCTTGTTATCTAACCCTTTACAAAAAAAAGCTTGGGGACTCCCCAATAAATGAGTGATAATAAGAAATCACCATTCTTTGAGAAAAATACATCTCTTAAGAGAACCAAAGGAATGAGTTCTTCACTCTGGAATTTCAGACAAAACAAATACAGTACTTTAAGAGTTGGTACATAGCAGAAAAGAAATAAACGATCTTCTTGCTAGAGGCCCGGTGCACAAAAATTTGTGCACTCAGAAGAGTCCCTCAGCCTGGCCTGTGCCCTCTCACAGTCTGGTACCCCTTGGGGGATGTCCACATGCTAGCTTAGGCACGCACTCCAGGGGATCGGGCCTAAGCTAGCAGTCAGACATCCCTCTGGCAGCCCAGGAGCCCTCAGGGGATGTCCACTTGCCAGCGGGGAACAGGCCTAAGTTGCAGTCGGACATCCTTAGCCTGCTGAGGAGGCAGGAGAGGCTCCTGCCACCATTGCTGTGCTGGCAGATGTCAGCCTGGCTTGTGGCTAAGCAGAGCTCGCCTTGTGGGAGCACACTGACCACCAGGGGGAAGCTCCTGCATTGAGTGTCTGCCCCCTGATGGTCAGTGTGTGTCATAGTGACCAGTCAGTCCCAGTCATTCTGCTGTTAGGGTCAATTTGCATATTACCCTTTTATTATATAGCATAGAGGCCTGGTGCATAGGTGGGGACCGGCTGGTTTGCCCTGAAGGGTGTCCTGGATCAGGGTGTGGGTCCCGTTGGGGTTCCTGGCCAGCCTGGGTAAGGGGCTGAGGGCCATTTTCAGACTCGCCACACACCCTTCAGGATGGGGGTCCCCACTGGGGTTCCTGGTCAGCCTGGGTGAGGGGCTGATGGCTATTTGCAGGCTTGCCACACCCTCTTCATGGTGGGGGTCCGTACTGGGGTGCCTGGCCAACCTGGGTGAGGGGCTGATGGTCATTTTCAGGCTGGTCACGCTCCCCGGGACCCAAGCACCCAGCCTCTCCTTTTTTTTCTGAGATTTATTTACCTTCTATAATTGAAACTTTGTAGCCTTGAGCAGAGCCAAGGGCCGACCAGAGAAGGTGGGAAACTTGGCTTCCTCCATCGCCAGGGGCAACCCAAGCTTCCTGCTCACTCCAGCTCCATGATCACTGCCATCTTAGTTGGGTTAATTTACATACTTGCTCCTGACTGGCTGGTGGTGTGGCTTGTGGGTGTAGCCAAGGACAAGCAAAGTTAGAAAATAAGCCTTATTTCAGACTAATTTAAATTGGCAAATTGAAATAAGTGGATAATTAGGGGAACTTAGTTGTACTAGGCAGGAAACTATTCCTAGAACATTAACTAACTTTTTACTGATGGTTCATCTCATAGTAAAGCTGCTTATAATACAATGAATTCAGGCTGGTCATACTTCTGTACTAATAATTCACTTAAAAAGCTATCAAGACTGCATTGCAGGATTTCCATAGACCTCTTGATATTATTTAAAACAAAAAAAATAGGGGATAATGGAGTAATCTCCTGTAAGTAAATTACATCAAGCCTTAATTACTTAAGTTTTTACTTTAATTTTTTTTTAACTTGTAATGCTGATAGCAAGACACACATGGTGTCAGAATAAGCCAAAGGAAAATAGTTTGGGAAAATGAAAAGATCCCGAGTATAGTTTATGGAAAGATCCCTTTACTAACCTTTGGTCGAGAAGCTAATATAATAGAAGAGTAATATGCAAATTAGGCATCATTCTGCTACACCCAAGACACGCACAACCAGCCAAGCCATGCTCACCAGCCAATCAGAGCGACTATATGAAAATTAACCCAACTAAGATGGCGGCCGGCAGCCACAGAGCTAAAGCAAGCAGGAGGCTTGCTTGCCCTGGTTATGGAGGAAACTAAACTTCCTGCATGCCCAGGCTGGCTGTGGCCTCCACTCAAGGCAACAAAGTTTTAATTATAGAAGATAAATAAATCCCAGATACCTGCTTCCAGCCAGCCTCCCTGGGGGCTGTGGCCAGCCTGAAAACAGCATCAGGCCCTCACCCAGGCTGGCCAGGCACTCCAGTGGCTCCCCCACCCTGATCCAGGACACCCATCAAGGCAAACCAGCCGGCCCCACCCTTGCACCAGGCCTCTACGCTATAAAATAAAAGGGTAATATGCAAATTGACCCTAACAGCAGAATGACTGGGAATGACTGGTCACTATGACAGACACTGACCATCAGGGGGCAGACACTCAATGCAGGAGCTGCCCCTGGTGGTCAGTGCACTCCCACAGGGGAAGCTCTGCTCAGCCACAAGCCAGGCTGACAGCTGCCAGCACAGCGGTGGTGGTGGGAACCTCTCCTGCCTCCTCAGCAGTGATAAGGATGTCCGACTGCAGCTTAGGCCTGTTCCCCGCTGGCAAGTGGACATCTCCTGAGGGCTCCCAGGCTCCCAGAAGGATGTCTGACTGCCAGTTTAGGCCCAATCCCCCAGGGAGCGGACCTAAGCCAGCAGTGGACATCCCCAGAGGAGTCCCAGACTGTGAGAGGGCACAGGCTGGGCTTAGAGATCCCTCCCCCAAGTGCACAAATTTTTGTGCACCAGGCCTCTAGTATCCTCCTATATAATAAAAGAGAAACATGCAAATTAACCATCCCTCTGCTATACTCAAGCCACACCCACCAGCCACACCCACCAGCCAATCAGGAGCGAGTATGCAAATTAACTCAATTAAGATGGCAGCAGACATGGAGCTGGAGCGAGCAGGAGGCTTCCTCTATCCCCAGTGATAGAGGAAGCCAAGCTTCCTGCCTTCCCTGGCTGGCCCTCGGTTCTGCTTAAGGCTACAAAATTTCAATTATAGAAGATAAATAAATGCCAGATACCTGCTTCCAGCTGGCCATGGTCACAGAGCAAGCAGGAGGTTTGGGTTGCCCCCAGCAATGGAGGAAGCCAAGTTTCCCACCTGCCCTGGCAGGACCTGAGCTCTGCTCAAGGCTACAAAGTTTCAATTATAGAAGATAAATAAATCCCAGGAAAAAAGAAAAAAAGGAGAGGCTGGGAGCTTGGGTTGCCAAAGGGCATGTCCAACCTGAAAATGGCCCTCAGCCCCTCACCCAGGCTGGCCAGACCCCCCATAGGGTGAGGGTCCCCACTAGGGGGCTTGGCCAGCCTGAAAACAGCCCTCAGCCCCTCACCCCAGTTGGCCAGGTACCCCAGCAGGACCCCCACCCTGATCCAGGACACCCTTCATGGCAAATCAGCTGGCCTCTATCCTATATAATAAAAGGGTAATATGCAAATTGACCATAACAGCAGAATGACTGAGAATGGCTGTTCACTATGATACACACTGACCATCAGGGGGCAGACACTCAATGCAGGAGCTGCCCCTGGTGGTCAGTGCACTCCCACAGGGGAAGCTCTGCTCAGCCACAGCCTGGCTGACAGCTGACAGCACAGTGGTGGTGGTGGGAGCCTCTTACGCCTCCTCAGCAGTGCTAAGGATGACTGCAGCTTAGGCCTGCTCCCCATTGGCAAGTGGACATCTTCCTAGGGCTCCCGGGCTGCCAGAGGAAAATCTGACTACCAGCTTATGCCCGATCCCCTGGGGAGCAGGCCTAAGCCAGCAGGTGGACATCCCCTGATGGTTCCCAGATTGTGAGAGGGCACAGGCTGGGCTGAGGGACCCCCCTGAGTGCATAAATTTTTGTTCACCAGGCCTCTAGTGCTTATATATTTAAAGAGAACTCCTCCAAGCCCCTGTGGATTCCTGCAACAATGGATCTGAGAGAGGAAATGACCAGCCTACTCCAGCCACAGATGGCCCCAAGAACATGCTGATGAGACAGAGGAGAAACAGTCCCGAGATGGAGGACGGTAAAGACACCTTGCCATGCTAGCAGTCATCAGCTGTGCATCCGCGCAGTTTCCCTAGGGCCACACCAAAGAAGGTTGGACCTGCATTGCCGTTGCTCACCATTTATCCACCATCCAGAACTAGAGTATGATTGCTGTCATGTCACAGGGGACAGTGATTGGGAAGGGAACCCATAAAAAACAGTCGGACAGTGATTGGGAAGGGAACCCATAAAACACGGTTGGACGGTGATTGGAAAGGGGACTCAAAGAACTGTTGGCCCAGAAAGGATCTTACTGCAGACTGATTCCTTTGATGCCTGGCAGCAATTTAAAGGGACATGAAAGAACTCAATCATTTTCATTGAATTTACAAATCTTAAAAGGACAGAGCTCTGCAAATGGCATACATTCTTGTTAAATATATTAATTCAAAAAGGGGCATATGCTGAAAGCAAATTCCAGCAGGTCATAATTATGCAAGAAGTCCATCAGAAGGCTTCAGCAGGGCTGAAAATCTGCATATTAGTACCTGTTGCTGGAACATCTGTAGGCATTTCCCCTTTTCCTGTGTACCTGCTGCTACTGACAAAATAGCTGAAGGAATTTCCCCTAACCTGATCATCTTTTCCTGTTTATCAGACTTTACCTGTTGGTATTCCTAAAGGGGCAATGTGTTTTCCAGCAAATAAAAAGGTGTGGGTCTGCACATTCGGGGAGCCCACTTCACTAGAAAGTGGAGTCTCCCCTGGCTTCCTCATGCCTCCCAAGTTTAATTTCTTGTCTAGTTTATCCATTTATTCACAGTCCCTTCTCCAGATTCCTGAACCCATGCTGCAACAAGACTGAGACATCGCTCCCTCTCCCTTCCTCTCTGAAATAAATTAAAAAATATATTTTTTAAAAAGGGCATGAGAGATTTTCAGATGTCTAAATGTGTTCGGGGGCATTTACAGTTGAGCTTCAAAGAGCTGAGGGATAAATTAGTGGCATATAAAAAGAAAAAGTATTTGAGAAGGGGGCAAATATCTTTACAATCATCAACTCTAGGAAAAAACAATCAAGAAAGGAAATGTTACCTGTGATATTTTCCTAAATACAATATTTCAAAATCAAAAAATTATGATTATATTGAGAAAATAGGAGTGTATGCAACATTGGTGGGAGTAAGCACTAAATTGAATTATCATATTCCACAATAGGAAATCAATGGATGCTATCTACTATGGAGAAAAATCAGTATTAAAAAATGATTCAGAACTATAAAGGTATATGTAAGATGAAATAGCTAAAAGGTTGGAAAATTGTTGACTATGGGGAGTAGGAATGGGAAGCATGAAAAGATTTGACAAGAGACTGTTGTTATAAGCCTAGTAGTATTATATGACTTTTTAAACTGTGTTTATGCATTACTTACACCAAGATAACAATTAAATTTAAAAATAAAACAAAAAATAAACAACAACCTTAAATCCATTTCTTGTACCTTCTTCAATCTCTCCCCCCCCCCTACATTTTTTCCCTTCAGCATATAAACATCCTTTTAAAGAAAATCCTATAAACTTCTTACAGCTATTGTTCAATTTCTTTTCTTTGCATCATAGCCAATATTACTGCAAATTATTCTCTACACAGGTCCTCACTATCACTTCTCAATCTGCTGCAATGGATTAAATTGCTGATCTGATCATTATTTTTACCTATAAAAATGGCAATTTCATGTGCTTAAAACTAAAGGCTTTCTGTCATCACCACTATCAAAAATGGAGTCTGTCACTGGAATATCTCCTGCTGTATGGCCACTTGCCCTACCTTAATTCAGGCACTCTTCATTTCTTTTTGGATTAAGGCTTTAGTCTCCTAACTCTTGCTTCCCACTAGTCCATGTTGGCACTGCAACCAGAATAATATTTCTAAAACATTCATTGTATCATGACACTTCCACACTTGAACTAGTACAACAGTATCTCCATGCCATCAGAATCAAACTTAAACTCCTCCACTTGTCCACAAACTGCCCACTGCCTGCCCTCCCAGCTACATCACCCTTCAGTCTCATCACCCACTCCCAGCTTGACCTCAACCTTGCACTCTATACCTGAGTCATATGAAACAACTCACATGCAGAAATGTTCCACATATGATCATATCCTATATAATAAAAAGGTAATATGCAAACTGACGATAACAGCAGAACCACTGGGAATGACTGGTCACTATGACACACACTGACCACCAGGAGGCAGATGCTCAATGCAGGAGCTGCCCCCTGGTGGTCAGTGCATTCCCACAGGGGGAGCTCTGCTCAGCCACAAGCCAGGCCAAAGGCTGCCAGCACAGTGGTGGCGGCAGGAGCCTCTCTTGCCTCCTCAGCAGCACTAAGGATGTCTGACTACAGCTTAGGCTTGCTCCTCGCTGGCAAGTGGACATCCCTCAAGGGCTCCCGGGCTGCCAGAGGGATGTCTGACTGCCAGTTTAGGCTCAATCTCCTAAGGAGAGGACCTAAGCCAGCAGGTGGACATCCCCCAAGAGGTCCCAGACTGCAAGAGGGCACAGACCAGGCACAGGCCTTTTATATATGTAGATTAGAGACCCGGTTCACAAAAATTTGTGCACTCGGGGAGGGGGGGGAGTGCACAAATTTTTGTGAACCGGGTCTCTAATCTACATATATAAATGGCTAATATGCAAAGTGTCCCCTCAGGGGTTCAATGGAAAGATCATGGGCTGTCCACCAGGATGGCCCCAGCTGGCAGCTGGCAGCCAGAAGGCCCTGATTGCCAGCCAGGCCTAGGGACCCTACCCATGCACGAATTTCAGCACCGAGGCTCTAGTATATAAATATGGAACTAGATATATGATATATTTAATTACATAACTCTAATATTTTGCACCTTGAAGGCACTTGGTCAATATTTATGAAAGGAAAATACAGTGTTTTCATAAATGACCCAAAAGGGAATCATGATGGAAAAAAATATAAACATTCAATTTCTTCTGAGAGCCAAGTGAATATTGAAAAGGTGGACTATGTTTGCTTAAATATTCAAATACATAGTGACAGGAAACTAAGAACCTATTAATTGTGTTGGGAAGAGGGGAAAAAGGAAAGAATTAGAAGAAAAACAGGAGTGTGAAAAGGGGAGGGGTCTGAAAAAAAGAGCTTCATTCAACATTACAATGTAACAAGTAAGTGAAGAACATTTGTAAACATTACATTTAATGTTTGTGAGGAACCTCGCAAACTTTCCCATAGGAACACTGCCGAGGCCCTCTGTGTGCAGGAAATTGTTCTCCATTTTCCAAATAGTGATAAAACCTTATGGTTAGCCTTAAAGAATATATGCAGTAAGTATCAGCACTTCTATTTGTTTTCTGGGGAAGAAGTGCATAATTACATTTCAAAAGCTGACCAACCGGTTCTCTAACTAGCACCCTCTCCAACAAAAGTTTCATTAGGTTTGGAGTTTTGTTTAAACTGACAGCTATGTTCAAAAATCCCCCAAGGTCAGTGGTATAGTTTGCATTATAAATGATCAGATTGCCCAAAGGTATTCTGTGGTTCTACAGTTATTTTTTTTTTATTCTGATTTGCAACATACCTAGTTAATAGCTCCATGCTGAGAATACAGCTTATTCTAATGCAAAATATTTTACAGTATCTATGAATCAACAAAAAAAAAAAAAAAGGAGGAAAGCCATTCCTCCTCACCTGCTGGCTGTGCAGACATCCTGCAACCTCACGGATCTAGCAGAGACAGGATGCAGGATGTTAGCCAAAAAGGCCTTAGAGCAGGCAAAAGAGGTGCCAGCAACGGCCTGCGCGGAGGAAGCCCACAAACTTTCCCATAGGAAAGCTGGTGAGGCCTTCCCTGGGAGACTGTTTGCTCTCACTCTACAAACAGGACCGCCAGGCTTATCAATCTAGTTTCAAAACCTAAGGCAGAATACAAACAAGACATTGGAAAGAGAGTTGTGGAAGAGGAGCACCTCACAGTGAACTCAAACGCTGACCGCAAAACAGGGGCCCTCGGCCTAGTGGGAAGGAGGAAACAAAAAATACAAAAAGGAAACAAAAGAAGTCAAAGCACAGCTGACTGCAGGGTGTGGAGCAAACACTTCGTCCACCGGTTAAGACCCTGAGCATCACTATACCATAGCGTAGTACAATGAACCAGCGTCCAAAACCGTGTCCCTTGTCCCGTTTCGGATCGACACAGCACCTCCACCAGGACGTACCCAAGCACAGAGATGTGAATGGGAGGACCAACGACTTACACCTGTTTTGACAAAGGGAAAAAGCATAAATGGTCCTAGACAATGTTTCCACTGGAAAAAGTAAACATTAAAAAGGGGCATATTTGACCTTAAAGGACTGAACCCATAATTATTTAGAAATTTCAGCAATTAAAATTATCCATTTGCTAAGAAGCCTCATGCTGGCAGTTACAATGTATTTAAAAATCTAGGTAAAATATGTATTGGGTTGTACAACCCAAAATCCATGTTTCAAATAACTGTTGGACAATATTTAATAACAAAAACAGAAGGGCGGTAGTTAGGTTATCCTGAGTGTGGTCTCTCTGTTCCACCACTGCTTGTAGCCTTGGAAAATCAGTTCCTTTTCTGAGATTCTGTCTCTTTGCCTGTTAAATGAAGGGACTGAGGAGAGAATTCTGAAATATCCACTGATGTTTCCTGCCAACCCATATACCCAGGATCCTTTTCCCTTTACCCAACTTGGCCCTTCTGGGCCCAAAACCTCCAGTAAAAGGTGTTACTGCATAACACAAAGTAAAAACAAGGGTCTTTCTCTGGCTTTCGGGTTTCCAAAATCTAAGGAGCCTGTGGAACAAAAGAACATAGGATGATGACAATCAATCTGAGAGAAAACAAGATGAACACGTTTTCAGTAATATTTCCTCTCTCTGCAGCCTGAAAAAAATGAAATTCTTGGGTCAGAGGAAGTTGGCAGGGAAGTGATGACAGGGGCTCCTACTCAGCACCCCAGCGCGAAGCCCAAAGGATACAAGATGGAGAGAACACTTCCTGTGGAGAAGCCAGGAAGCAGCAAGATCCAAGAGAAGAAACGGGCGTGTGGGAATGCTGAGGCAAATGGAGTTTTACACAGTCTCGCAGAGTTTACCTGGCCCAGCACGACTTGAGAACAGCCAAAGGACTTCTGTATGCTCACGAGCTGCAAACACAGATGGGTGACCTCAGGGTCCTGAAGGAGAGACCTGTGTGGACTGACAAAGGAGGGAAGATCTGTCCAGCAAACGGCTTCGGTTGCCTGTGACCAGGAGTAGAAGTCCAAATACTTCTGCCCACTACATCTTGGTATTAGAGTTACCAAAAAAAAAGAAAAACAACACAGTCAGACACTGAGAGAAAAAAATGTTACATAGCGAAGAGACAGAGCAAGATCAGCTTTCACAGTGGCCATCAGTCGGCCATGGCTAGCAGGGCCTTCCCAACAGCCCATACAAAACCATAGGCCGTCACACACCCCTCTTGTGCTGCAAAACAAAGAAACTTGTCCTCTCCCCATAGGGAACAGATACAGTAGCATGGCTGGTCAGGTGCCGTAAGGCATACACTTAAATAGGACAAAGAAGCATACATTGAGCCTAAAGAAAAAACATCCCCACACAAGATTAAAGCCCAGCACAAGTTATGAGGACTCTATCTCTTGGTAAGAAAGTGTTCCTGGCCCCAGGCCCATTCTTATGAGACAAGTAGGGATAAAAAGACTGCATACCCAGGACTCCCTTTTCCCAAAGAGACCCACCTGGACCACCAGAATGAAGGTATGAGTGTCAGCAGAGGTCAGCATGGCACATTACCTTAAGGAACTCTGTAAAATGACCTAGGGATGGGGACTGAGTTTCCAAATTGCTTAGATCAGCGGTCGCTAACGGGTGGTCCGTGAAGTCTGAAAGGTTGGTGACCGCTGGCCTAGACCAAGTTTCTGTGGTCCCCGTGGCATGGAAAATTCAAATAAAGACTAAATTGTGTTTTAGAGAAATAAACATATTTCTTGCACATCTGTGCTTGAAGACTGAGATTCGTGCCCACTACATGCTGAGACAGGCTCAGCAGCTATAAAACCAAAAGGCCAACCCAGAGAATAAGTAGTAATAATCTATGAATAACTTCATGCCAATAAGTATGGGGAAACTTAGATTTAAAAATTATATTCTAGAAAAACATGTCACAAAATTGACAAAGGGTGGAGGTGGGAATTAAAAGCCTGAATAAATTAATAATCGCTTTCTGATACAAACTGTTTTTAGAGAATAGGAAAAGACAGAAAAGTCTAACCTGTGCAGCTAGCACAGTTTGATATCCAAAATCGACAAAAATTGTACAATAAAAAATGTACGCCAATCTCACAAATGCAAAACCTTAATAAAAATTCTCAGTGTAAAAAAACAAACTAACAGAACCAAGAATGCTTTTCTAGAACACAAAGAGAATTTAGATGGACTAATATCTAATCGAATAAAAGAGAAACATGCAAATTGACCGCACCTCTGCTATGCCCAAGCCACGCCCACCATCCAATCAGAGCTACTAATGCAAATTAACCCAAGAAAGATGGCGGCTGCCTACAGCCACAAAGCTGGAGCAAACAGGAGGCTTGGTTGCCCCAGCGATGGAGGAAGCCAAGCTTCCTGACTGCCCTGGCCAACTGTAACCTCCACCCAAGGCAACAAAGTTTCAATTATAGAAAATAAACAAATCCCAGATACCTGCTTCCAGCCAGTTTTGCTGGGAATTGGGTCACTGGGGGTGGTGGCCAGCCTGCAAACAGCCATCAGCCCCTAACCCAGACTGGATACAACCTCATGGGGTGAGGGTTCCCACTGGGGGGCTTGGGCAGCCTGCAAACAACCATCAGCCACTCAGCCAGACTGGTCAGGCACCCCAGCAGGACCCCCCACCCTGAAGGGGGTGTGGACAGCCTGAAAACAGCCCTCAGCCCCTCACTCATGCTGGCCAGAAACCCCAGCAGGACCCACACCCTGATCCGGGACACACTTCAAGGCAAACCAGATGGCCCCCACCCATGCACCAGGCCTCTATCCTATATAATAAAAGGGTAATATGCAAATTGACCCTAACAGCAGAATGACTAGAAATAACTGGTCACTATGACACACACTGACCACCAGGGGGCAGACATTCAATGCAGGAGCTGCCCCCTGGTGGTCAGTGTGCTCACACAGGGGGAGCTCTACTCAGCCATAAGCCAGGCTGATGGCTGCCAGCACAGCGATGGTGGTGGGAGCCTCTCCTTCCTCCTCAGCAGCACTAAGAATGTCTGACTGCAGCTTAGGCCTGCTCTCCACTGGCAAGTGAACATCCCCTGAGGGCTCCCAGGCTGCCAGAGGGATGCCTGACTGCCAGCTTAGGCCCAGTCCCCCAGGGAGTGGGCCTAAGTCAGCAGGTGGACATCCCCTGAGAGGTCCCAGACTGTGAGAGGGCACAGGCCGGCCTAGGGACCACCCCCATTGAGTGCACAAATTTTTGTACACCAGGCCTCTAGTATCACAATAATAGATTAAGGAGGAAAAATATGATTATCCAATGAAAGCAGAAAAAATATTCAACAAAATTCAGCACTTATTCATAAAAAAAATTCTTAACAAGCTGAGAAAGGAAGTAAACATAAAGAATATCTATCAAAAAGCTACAGAACATCATACTTAGTAGTGACACTAAGAACCAAGGCTTTATTTTAAAGTCAGGAATAAAACAGGGGTGCACATTACCACCATTATCATTAAACACCAATTTTATTATGAAACTAGTGGCCTGGTGCATGGATTCTTGCACACTGAAAGGAAATCGAGAGCCCACGCCCAGGGAGTTTCCATGTCCCTGTGAGCTGCCGGGAAGTGGCATGGGGAGTCTGTCCTCCTCAAAGCTTCCTGAAAAAATATTTCCAAATGTCCCTTCTGTGGCCAGGGTTATGCCTTGCCAGCCAGGAGGTCCCCAATGGACACCTTGGGCTGTCCTGAACACTTTCCACCACCAGGAGCTGGATAAGAGATGCTCTGAGGTGAACAATACAAAGTTGGCAATCTTGGAGGGTAGGGGTGCTCTCTCGCCCATGCCCCCACCCTTCAGATCCATCTCTCTGACTTTTACCCCGATTGTCAGTTGCCACCTTGTGGCCATTTTTATATTGCTGCCTTCTTCTGTAGATCGGGGATCAATTGGTAAGGGATGAGATTTGATTTCCATGCCTGAGGCAGAGTTCTAGGAGTCTGGTAGCAATATCAGGCTCATCCTGGTTACTTCAAGTGTCCATGCTTCATCCGTTCCCCAGAGATTGTACCTGTAGACTTTTGGGGTATGTGCCTCGTGGCAAGTTCTGGCTGAGCTGTGGGCATCCTTGGGGCCAGGTACCAGCACCACCTGGGGGTCCGTCTGCCAGGGAACTGCAGGGAATATGGGAGCTTAGTTGCACATGAATTCCATGCACTGGGCCTCTAGTGTGGGATATAAAACTGAAACTGGTCAACACAAACAACAGTGTGGTGGTTGCCAGAGGGAAGGAGGTAGAGGGTAAAGGGGATCCTAATATATGGTGACAGAAGAGGATCTGACTTTGGATGCTGGGCACACAGTGCAATATACCAGTCTTATAATATAGAAACCCACACCTGAAACCTATATGATCATGTTGCCCATACACCCCAATAAATGTAATTTTTAAAAATCTTTAAGATAGGTATGTGTGTTTAGTTAAATGTTACAGTTATAATGTTATAGTTTAACTTTACAGTCCTTGTCTTACTTGACTTTGCAGGATTTAACACAGTGTTTGCATCCTTTTGAAAATACTTTATTCACTTGATTTACAAGACACCATATACCTTCTGGTTTTTCTCCCACACTTGGCTCCTCTTCTCAGTTTCTTTTTATCATTCTACTTCTTCTGTCTGCATCTAAACATTGGTGTGCCCCTAGACTTTTAGTCCAGCTACATTATTCTTTTTGGTCAGCTCTTCTAGATTAACAATTTCAAATATCATCTAATCACTAATGATTACCAATCTTTTTACCCCTAACCTCCCAAAGCCCTAGAATTATAACCAACTGTCTATTGGAGATCTCTACTTAGAACTATATTGGTCACCACAAACTTAACACATTTTTTGCGGGAAACGAGTAAAATCGGATCCACCAGGGAGACTGTCAATGGGCATGAGGAAACATACATTGGAACCTCTAGTTGGAACTGGCAAGAATAAAAATGTTTTACATCGTTGTCGTGTGTGTGCCGCTCATAAACTATGCAGTGAAACGTGGTACATGTGCAAGTTTTGTAATGTACCCCTGCACAAAGGAAAGTGGCGGGAAAATGCCCACTTACAAAGTGTTAATATGTCCTAAATCAACCCCACAACCTAGCTCACCTTTGGTCTTCAAAGTCTCAGAAAATAAAAACTATATGCTACCAGTTAGCTTTACTCATCAAAAATCATGGAGTCAAGGGAACCAAGATGGCGGCATAAGGCATATACCCAAATGCGCAGCCTCCCACAACCACATTAAAAAATACAGCTATAAAGCTAAACAGCCATCCTCCAAAACCAAGGGAGTGGAAGCTTTACAACTAGAAGGCAAGAGAAGGAGTGCATTGAGACTGACTAGAAGTTCCCGGCGCCAAAACAGAGAGGTACAGACTCGCTTGAAACGGTGGCGGAGCGGGCAAACGGTGGCAGCGGGTGCACCTGGGTTTGAGGCTTGGAAGGGGTTTACAAGCTCCGGGGTCTCACTGAACGCATTGTGGGCAGTCTGGCAATGGGCTGGAAGATGAGTGGCATTCTAGCAGAGCTGTTTGCAGCAATCACTGACATGGAGATCCAAGACTCGGGGACTCAGGGGTGTGCAGACACCAGGGCATGGAGATGCCAAAATGGGGAAAAGCCATGGAGCTGGTTGAGGGGCAGCCAAAGCGGGTTGTTCTGCCCCAGTGATTCTGAGAGCCTGCCCCACCCAATTTACAACCTCACCCAAGCTATGCACCTGTCTGCCTGCAGCCTAACCTAACAGACTGCAGCTGGGACAAGGAACTCCAAAAATTCCAAACCCCAAACAACGAGGAGAAAGGCCTGGAGGTCACTTCCTTTCAGTGACACCAACAGCAATCAAGACTTAACTACAGCAAGCCTGTGCACCCAGCCCTCAAAGGTGCACACCAAGAGTGTTCACCCCAGGCAATTGGAAAGGCTGAATCACTGAGCCCTATAGGACACATAGCACAGAAAGCCACTCTATCAACACAGTGAAGCAGTCAAAATGCAGAGACAAAGAAACAGATCACAAATGACAGAAATGGAGGAAAGCAAACAACTGGATATGGACTTCAAAACCACGGTTATAAAGCTACTCAAGAATCTTCTACAAATCTTCTACAAAAGAACTAAGTGAGACTTTCAAGGATCTAAATGAGAACCAAAAAAATGGAAAATGACCAATCAGAAATTAAGCATACACTGACTGAAATAAAGAATAATATACAGAGATCCAACAGCAGACTAGAGGATCACAAGAATCAAGTCAAAGGTGTGAAATATGAGGAAGCAAAAAACACCCAACTAGAAAAGCAAAAAGAATCTAAAAACATGAAGATAATGTAAGGAGCCTCTGGGACAGCTTCAAGCGTACCAACATCAGAATCATAGGGGTGCCAGAAGAAGAGAGAGAGCAAGATACTGAAAGCCTATTTGAAGAAATAATGACAGAAAACTTCCACAACCTGGTGAAAGAAATGGACTTACAAGTCCAGAAAGTGCAGAGAACTCCAAACAAAAGGAATCCAAAGAGGACCACACCAAGACACATCATAATTAAAATGCCAAGGGCAAAAGACAAGGAGAGAATCTTAAAAGCAGCAAGAGAAAAGCAGTTGGTTACCTACAAGGGAGTACCCATATGACTGTCAGCTTATTTCTCAACAGAAACCATGCAGGCCAGAAGGGAGTGGCAAGAAATATTGAAAGTGATGAATAGCAAGAACCTACAGTCAAGATTACTCTACTCAGCAAAGCTATCATGTAAAATTGATGGTCAAATAAAGAGCTTCAAAGACAAGAAAAAGCTGGAGGAGTTCATCACCATCAAACCAGGATTGTTTGAAATGCTGAAGGGCATTCTTTAAGAGGAAGAAGAAAAAGGTAAAAATAAAAGTTATGAACAACAAGGTGACAACAAATACATACCTATCAACCAGTGAATATAACAATTAAATCAATAGAAATATCTGATGAACAGAATATACTGGTGAATATAATAGAAGCAAGGGCATGGAAGGGGAGTGGACTGACGATTCTTGTAGGGAAGGGGGTGTGAAGGATGTGGGAAGAGACTGGACAGAAGTCTTACATCTATGGATGAGGACAGTGGTGGGGGTGAGGGCTTGGGGTGGGGGGGGAACCAGGTGGAGGGGAACTATGGGGGTTAAAAAAAGAAGGAACATCTGTAATAATCTGAACAATAAAGATTTATAAAAAATAAAATAAATAAAAAATCATGGAGTCACCCTTGACTTCTCTCTCCACACATTCAACCGATAAGCAATCTTCAAAATGTATACTAAATCAGACCATTTCTTATCTCTTTTCACCACTATCACCACTGTTGGCCCAAGCACCATCTCTCTCACCTGAATTATTGCAATTGGGCACCTTACTGGCTAGGTGGTCTTCCTTCCTCCACCATTCCTCCCTGTATACTCTATTGCCCAAAAAGTAAATAGTCAGATAATATATTTTTTAAATCCTCACCCAAGGACATATTCATTGATTTTTAGAGAGCTGGGAAAAGTGTGTGTGTGTGTGTGTGTGTGTGTGTGTGTGTGTGTGTGTGTGTGTGTGTGAGAGAGAGAGAGACAGAGACAGAGAGAGACAGAGAGACAAAGAGAGAGAGATGTGTGTATGAGAGGGAGGTAAAAAGAAACAGAGAGAGAGAGAGAGAGAGAGAGAGAGAGAGAGAGGGAGAAAGAGAGAGAAATATGAGAGAAACATTGATGTGAAAGAGAAACATCGATCAGTTGCCTCCCGCATGTGCCTAGCCAGGGTCAGGGATCCAACCCACAACCTAGGTTTGTGCTCAACTGGAAATTAAATCTATGACCTCTCCGTGTACTGGACGATGCTCCCACCAACTGAGCCACACCTGCCAGGCTCAGATGATCATTTTCAAAAAAGGTCAGATATGCCATGGCTCTGCTCAAAACCTCCCAATGGCTTCCAATGTCACTCAGAGTGGAATCCAAAATTCTTACCGTGGCTTGCTTATAAGACTATACCTCAGTGACCTTCAGCAGGAAGGATCCCGCTCCCTAGGAAGCAAGTATAAATTGCCTGAGGAGTGGGAGCAATATGGTTATTTATTACAATGGGAAATTTATTAATTATATATTTATATATCATATATTTATTTATTTATTACTGGCATTTAGCAGGCAAGGAGAGACCATAGCTCTGCTAGACATCCTGCAGGTCATAAGTCATCCCCACAAAATGAAGAAATGGCCCACATCCTGCGTTAATTTCAAATGTCTGGAAAGGCTCCCTTGGGGGTAAAAATCATTTAGAAATACCTAGACCAGACTCGTACTCCATTTTCTATATTTAAGCATGGAATATTCCCTTATTTAGCCCACACTGTGTTTTCCAGGAATGCAACTACTGTGTAAATTAAAAGAAAATTGTACTTCTACAGAAGTTCCTTGCAGAACAGCCTAACCAAAGGCAACTCTGCTAGTAGTAGTTTATTCGCCAACACAATAGTTCCACTCTGCATTGGTAGCAGCTGCATACTAATAAATATGTACAGATGATAGACGAAGTTCATTTTGTGAACTTAGAACCAAACATAATTAATTTAGCAGAGATATGTGAAACACAGGAATAATAGATATTTAATTAATTTTTTAAAGTTTTAAATATGTGGAAGTATGTATGAAGAACCTTTTAAAAATGCAGTATTTTAAACATGTTGTTTTACTTAAGATCACTTTCTCTCGTAGTATTATAAGGTAAGTATTATTGACTGTATTGCATAGATGAGAAAACTGAGACACCAATGAGTTAAGGAACAAATAAATTACAAATCAAGGATACTTTCTAGGTCATTAAACTGCAATCCCAGGGCTTTCTCAACCATTTTTCTATTGTCTGCTACTTCTCTTATTTCGCCTCCTAACTCCTTAACACTAAAAATTGTGTCACATCCTCTGGCTGGTGTGTTGAGCATCAACCTATGAACCAGGAGGTCATGGTTTGATTCCTGGGCAGGACACATGCCCGGATTCCACTGTGTGATATGCAAGAGGCAGCCAATCAATGATTCTCTCTCATCATTGATGTTTCTTTCTCTCTCTCCCTTTCTCTCTGAAATTGATAAAAATATATTTTAAAAAATAAAATAAATAAAAATGTGTCTTATAATATCTTTCAGTTCTTAGTGCCTAGTTATATGCTAACCATTGCATTTGCTCCATAAACATTTGGAAAAGGGAAGCCACAAAAGTCTCCAAAGACTCATACAGACTGATAAAAACTGCCCCAATATCTCTTTTATCTTCTGTCATAATAATAGAATGTGAATATTGGCACACAGTTACCCACAACAATGACTTCATTTTCTTCTCTTTTGTAGCTAATGTGGTCTTTTGGTTAAATTTGGGTAGTAAAATATAAGCAGAAGTAGCAGGCAACTTTAGACACAGTTTTCTTGTTTAAAACCTTCCTACTGGCTGGAATGCAGATGTCATGGCCAGAGCAGCCGCACTGAACCTAGAGATGACCTTTATACTGAGGGTCACAGTCAATGAAGCAATAAGGCAGCAGGACACTGGCTTCCCTAACTCTAAAACAGTCTTGCATTTCTGTTTACATGATCTTTTACAAGGAAAAAATAAACTTCCATCTTGTCTAAATCACTATTATTTTGGATTTTCTGATTATCGGCACCCATTAGCTGCCCAGAACTAGTTCTATCAGGACTGCCACTTACTCCCATTTCCTTGTTACTTGATATTTGGCTAAACTGATTTGGCATTGTACTCATGACAGCCTATATGAATTATGCATTCCACTTAGCATTTTCAAAGATTCTATTGTAAATGGATATTCAGTAAGCCTTTTCACTTAACCCTAAAAAGTAATAGAACATAGTAATGCATAAAAATCCATAATTCAGTGAACTGTTTAATAATCACTTTCCAGAGTAATAATTGATTGTCAAATGCAATACATCTAGGCAGGTCTCAATAGTATAATGAAATCAGAACAATGAAAAGTGTCTCAGCTGTCTCAATCTTTCATTTCTTCATAACCCTATTGCCAATGATTGAGAGATGAAGAGCTTGAGACTAAAAACGTTATTGAGAGGAAATTTGGCTGAAATGATGAAGTCTGGCTTTATTATAATCTCTACCTGTGTGCCTAATAAATTTGTAGTA
The DNA here is from genome assembly GCA_004026665.1 of Murina feae. Taxonomy (NCBI): domain Eukaryota; kingdom Metazoa; phylum Chordata; class Mammalia; order Chiroptera; family Vespertilionidae; genus Murina; species Murina feae. The sequence goes on from PVJC01001727.1 coordinate 38,489, forward strand.
ATCCAAGTAAAGGACAGGAATTTTATTTACTGTATTATCTGTGAGATCTAGAGAGAAGACAGACTACTATTTTAAAAGGTGGGGAAAAGGGTAAAGGGTACAGAATATTTTACTTTTTATCAAAAACCATCAACTCTGATGGCCAATAGGACAATTGCCAGTTAACTATGTGATAACAGCAATCTTGTAACATTACTTAGATAATGTCCAATGCATTGGCTCTCCCTCCTGGCTTTTGGGAATTCCTGCTAAGGCCACTGACACAACACTTCATTCCTTCAAGTTAAGGCATCCCAACAAACCCAACCTACTACAGATAATAAGATTTCAAGTATGTCAAAAGTAGATCTTCTTCCCCAAAAGAATGGGGACTCATAACCTATACCAACTGGGCTAAAAGTAAAAAAGTACTCATGGGTAGTTCTTCACTATGAGCATAGCTCAAAGACTTCAAAATAGAATTAAGTGGATAAGATTAAATAGAAGTTACTCTGTCTTTATGTGACATAAGAGATGGCAGATAATTAAGATTTTAACTTTTATTCATATTAATAGAAACCTAAGTTGGCAGAAACAGTGGTACTTGACTGAATGCACTAGTTAGTGATCATGTAACCAGCAACTTATGTCATTACTACCTGTAATTCATCTCACCTATACCCTTTCACCTTATGACACAATATAGTATGTTATGTGCCCAGCCTCAGTTCCATCCCACACCCACCATCTCTACTATCACAGGGCTTTGTGAGCAGTAAATCCTTGCTTCTTGCTGACCTTCCCAAGGCTTGAGTGTGCTGGGCTTGGAAATCACCAGCAAAAGGCTATAGTGGTCATCCCAGGAGAGGAGAGTATGATGAGCCTCACACTAATGCAGAGTCATCAGAGAGAAATGAGAGAGGAGAACACACAGGGAGAAATAATTCTGGATAGCTGGAGTCTAGGTCTTAAGACAATGAGGGGAAAATCAGGAGGAAAGATGGGAGCAAATCACTTTTTCTCATTGAGTCACAGTTTTGTGGTCTCTAATATAAAGTTCCAGATATTATTTTAATGAAAAAAATGAAGGTAAGAGAACACTCTGGAAAAGTTATCACCAAGACTCTGAAAGTTATTTTCCATATAATAAGAAAACAAAGTAAAATATGTGAAAATTTTTATTAAATGAGAATGTATTTTTTTTAGTTTCAATGCAATATACTAAGAATTTAATCTTTTAACTACTATGCTTAAAAAATGCATAAAAATAATAAATATGGCTGATTTTATCAAGCCATCTTTCTCTTTTATGGTGAGATCAGGGTTTAGCACACTTTGCAGTGAATGAAGGAAACCAGGTACTTGTGAAAAATATTCATCCAAAAATGAAATCTATATAATAAGCACACTCAATAATGTGCTACACAGTCTATGAGAGATACTTAAACATGATTGTGCTTGGCTAGTTCTCAACATTTTGATTCTACTGTCAAAACAGTTTATAACCTTGCTTACCTATTATGCTTTAAAACTAGGGGCCTGGTGCACAAAAATTTGTGCACTCGGGAGGTCCCTCAGCCCGGCCTGTGCCCTCTCGCAGTCTGGGACCCCTCTGGGGATGTCCACCTGCTGGCGTGCCTGGCCAGCCTGGGTGAGGGGCTGATGGCTATTTGTAGGCTGGCCAAGCCCCCCAGTGGGATCCCTCACCCCATTGGGGTGTGGCCAGCCTGGGTGCAGGCCTAAGGGCCATTTTCAGACTTTCAGGCTGCCCACAGTCCCTTCATGTTTTGGGTCCCTACTGGGGTACCTGGCCAGCCTGGGTGAGGAGCTGATGGCTGTCTGCAGGCTGGCCAAGCTCCCCAGTGTGATCCCTCACCCCATTGGGGTGTGGCCAGACTAGGTGACATGCTGAGGGGCATTTTCAGGCTTTCAGGCTGCCCACAGCTCCCATTGACTCAATGTCCCAGCAAAGCTGGCTGGAAGCAGGTTTCTGGGGTTTGCTTATCTTCTGTAATTGATACACTGTTCCTTTCAGCCAAGGCCTAGGCAGGTAATGGAGCCTCCTGTCTGCTTCAGCTCTGTGGCTTCTATAATTGAGACATGTTGCAAATATGTTGTTGCCTGGAGCTGAGAGAAGCCCAGGCGGCTGGCAAACAGTTTTACTCCTGCTGCAACAGAAGCTGCCTGTTTACTCAGCTCCATGAGTGCCGGCCTCCATCTTGGCTGGGTTAATTTGCATACAGCCACTCTGATTGGCTGTTGGGCATGGCTTAGGCATCCTAAAGAAACTATCAATTTCAATATTATGCTTTTATTAGGTAAGATAAGCATTATAAAAAAACACAGTTGCCTAGATTCAGGCTGTTTACATTTGAATGATGAACTTACATCACAACCAATTACTGTATTTTTCAATAATAAAAATAAACAGTTTCCCATGTACAATAAGTCAACAATGTGTACAAATAGAAAATTGCAGCCGAATAGGCAAACATGTCATGCACCTTGTCCCAGGGCCAGACTATAAAAGCAACTAAATCAGAGAGCATCCTCCCAGAATTAACAAATTAGCTGAGGAGACAATTCACAACTAGGAAGGGCAGAGGACACCTGGAGAATGGTAGCAATGGGGGTCTGGAATGGAGAGGGACACCCAGTCAGCAGGCCAAGATGGTGAGGAGGGAGCCTTGGGTGAACCAAAACTGCGTCCCTAGGCAACAGAAGTAACATCCAACTGTGGAAAGCAAAACTACAGGGCTGTTGCTGGCTGGGGAATCTGGACATAAGACCGCAGCAGCAAAAGGCTGAGGTGGCCCAAGCAGCACGGTGTTGTGGGGAGAGAAACCTGCAGTTTTGTGGTTGTTTTGGTTTTATTTCATCTTTGCTTTTATTCTCTAAACTCAGGACACAGGACTTTTCAATTGCAAACACTCACCGAAGGCTTTGGCACGGGGAGAGAGGCACAGACTCGAGGTGCCTGAGGAGAGGCTGGGAAGGGAAGTAGGGAGGGACATGGCCAGTATTCCAGCATTGGGACATCCTTAAAGCTTCCAAACCTAGGCGGCATTTCTCCCCTGAGGAGCTAGCCTCTCCCAGTAGTCTCAAAGCAAGTAATATAGCCTGCCACACCCTGCTTGCATTTTGAACTATACAGAGGAAACAAAGGCAGAGATCTGAATAGGCCCAAAGAGCCCTCAGTGACTGGACTGGAAGAGGGGTTGGTCTGCCCCGCTATTCTAGGAACCAAACTGATAAAAACTCCAGGTTGCCAGCCAACTCCATTGGTCTCCATACAAGGATCTCTGACCAATCAAGGCCAGAGTAGTATTTCAGGCCACTCTCAGAGAAGTAGCTCTGGGCCAGGGAGGAGCCTGCAACCTAGGTACATGCCCTTGGTCAAAATTGAACCCACACCCTGCAGTCAGTAGGCTGAGGCATTATGCACTGAGCCAAACTAGCTAGGGCAGGATATGACATTTCTTAGCCCTCCAGCAGTGGACCTTCATTTTCTTTCTCCAGGTGTGTTGCGGAAAAACCCTAGATCACTTTTTTTGGATTCTTATTATCCAAGTTACTAAGAATATTACCAGTGGCATACAGGGAGCTTAGGCAATGAGTGGTCAGAAAAGGTGTTTCCTCTTTAGTTGACTCCAATCACCGGCTCCATCCCTGCCCCTCCAATCTCAGCTCCACCCCTGCCCAGTCCTGTAATCTCTTCCCAAGGCTGCAGGCCTAGGCAGGGGACCCCCAGACCCCTGCCATCACTGGCTTCACAGAGCCCAATCCCCTATGATCACCAGCTCTGATCCTGCCCCCTGCCATCACCAGCTCTGCCCTTGCCCCACTGGAAGCCTCTGGCCAAGGCTGCAGGCTGGGCAGAGGACCCCCAGACACCTGCATTTCCAGCTCCGCCCCTGACCAGACTCCAGTGATCACAGGTTCTGCCCCTGCCCCTGAGGTTGCTGGCTCTGCCCCTGCCCTACTGGCAGCCTCTGGCCAAGGCTACAGGCCTAAGCAGAGGACCCCCAGACCCCTGCTTTGCCAGCTCCACTGGTGCCCAGACCTCTGCAATCGCAGGCTCTGCCCCTACCCTTCCGATTGCTGGCTCTGCGGAGCCCAGGACTCTGCGATCTCTGGCCTTTCCCCTGTCCAGGCCTGAGGCTTCTGGCCCAGGCTTTATGCCTGGGTAGGGCACCCTCATACCTTCCAATCACCAGCTCTGCTCTTGCCCCCTCTGATTGCCTACTCTGCCCTTGCCCAGGCCTTAGGCCTCTGGTGTAGGCTTCTGGCCTGGTCAAGGGACCCCCAGCCCCCTCTGATTGCCTGTTCCACCTCTCAGGCCTCTGTCTCCCCTGCCACTTGCCTGACTAACAGGCATGACCACTTCAGTGTCTGGGCTGAGCCAGACTGGGCACTGCCATCTTGTGGCTATGGGAGCAACCATCTTGTGGCTATGGAGGTGGCCATCTTTGTGACAGAGTGATGCCTAATTTGCATATTACTCTTTTATTAGATAGGATGTGGCTATGGACACCACAATCTTGTGGCCATGGGGGCAACCATCTTGTGCTATGGGGGTGGCCATCTTTGTGATGGAGTGATGCCTAATTTGCATATTACTCTTTTATTATATAGGATTATTTTTTTTAATCTTCACCCAGTAATATTTTTTCATTAATTTTTAGAGACAGTGGAAGGGAGAGAGACAGAGAGAAGTCCTACCTGGTTTGGCTCAGTGACCAGAATGTCGGCCTGTGGACTGAAAGGTCTGGGTTCAATTCCGGTCAAGGGCATGTACCTTGTTTGCAGGCACAATTTCAGTAGGAGGTGTGCAGGAGATAACTGATCAATGTTTCTCTCTCTTTGATGTTTCTAATTCTTTATACTTCCCTCTTCCTCTCTGTAAAAAAAATCAATAAAATTAAAAAGAAAGAGAGAGATAGAGAGAAGCATCGATGTGAGGGAGGCACATCAATTGGTTGCCTCCTGCACACACCCCAACCAGGGCCAAGGAACTTGCAACCAAGGTACATGTCCTTGACTGGAATTGGACCCAAGACCCTTCAGTCTGCAGGCCAATGCTCTATCCACTGAGTCAAACCAGCTAAGGCTTTATATCTTCTATTTCTTTACTGAATCTATTTCTCTGCAAAGACTTTCTGGTTTTTTTCATTGTTTCAAGTGTAATTGCTATTGAAGCATTTTTAAGTCCACTTTAAAATCTTTGTCAGATAATTCTAACATCTCTGTCATCTCAAAGTTAGTATCTATTGACTTTTTTTTGTCAAGTCATAATGTTCCTGGTTTTTAGTATGTCAGATAATTTTCTATTAAAACATTAACATTTTGGGTATCTATCTAATAAAAGAGTAATATGCAAATTGACTATCACTTCAACACACAAGATGGCATCCCCCATGTGGTCAAAGATGGCTTCCCCCATGTGGACACAAGACGGCCACTACAAGATGACCAGCAGGGGAGGGAAGTTGTGGGTGATCAGGCTGGCAGGGGAGGGCAGTTGGGGGGGACCCAGACCTGCAGGGGAGTGCAGTTAGGGGCAATTGGGCTGGTAAGGGAGCAATTAGGCATTGATCAGGCTGGCAGGGGAGTGGTTAGGGGCAATCAGGCAGGCAGGCAGGTGAGCAGTTGGGAGCCAGCAATTCTGGATTGTGAGAAGGATGTCTGACTGCCCATTTAGGCCCGATCCCACTGGGTGCAGGCTGGGCTGAGGGACACTTACACCCCCACCCCCGTGTATGAATTTCATGCACCAGGCCTCAGTTATGTTATAAAACCTTATCTAAACTTTGTTTTAGCTGGCTTCCTTTGACACTGCTTTAGTAGAGGCAGTCAGGAAAGGGCACAAGCTGCATCATCACTGCCAGGTAGGGGTAGTATACAGGTTCCCAACTTTGTTGACAACAAGGATGGGGGCCTCCTTGTTTTTTCTGGATAGGAGTAGATTTCTGGCTCCCACTAGGCCTCCACTGAAACCATTCTGGTTAGGAGGGATAGGAATGATTCATTACTGTCCCCCATATGGCCACCAAAGGGGGAAAGAGAAAGTAGCATCTTTACTGTTGAGAAGTGTTGAAAGTCTTGACTCTCCACTGACACTGTTGGGGAGCACGTGAGACTTGGTTGGAAAGTTTGTAAGGAGAACATTCTAAGAAAAAGGAAGTGTGTGGAAGGCTGCCTGCCTTGTTTATTGGAAATCCAACGTAGGGAAGACTTAGGGGAGTGTCAAAGGCAGCACCACTGATTATTCCTTGACCTTTCCAAACAAGTCTTTGCATGAGCAGACCCCACGTGTTTACTGGAATCCTTATGCTTAATCCCTGGATGCCCTTGCCTAGAGGACAGTGTAAACATATGTATCCTCCCAAGATTACTCAACCTATTAATTGTATCTAAAAGATAAACTTTATCTCAAACTGTAATAAAATCCTAGCGAGGCAGGCAATTTGGGCTGCCTGGTTGCTATAGCCAGGCCATCCCTTAGCCCTCTCTTTCACAGTGAAATTGTGTCAGAGTAATCTGTTCATCATCGTTCATGGGCTACTGGTCAGCCCTGGCAGACAACACTATTAACTCTCCACTGACCTGGGGAGAGGGTTGGAGTACCTTATTACAACCTAGTAATATTAAGTCTAGACACCCCACTCAGCCCTGCATGGTGGGTTTGAGGATAATGCCATAGATTTTTCTGTGGTGTTTCACTAGAATAGCACAGTTATTATCTAAAAGTTTTGTCTTGTTAAGCTGCCCTTTCTTAATCCTTTGTCTAAAATGAGAAGGCTTTTGGGAGAAGAGGGGATCTGCTGTCTATATCCATTAACATTCTAGGTTGCCAGCTTCTTTTGCTCCAAGTCTGGGATATATGTGGCAAAAAGAAAACCTGAGAACACTTCACTATGTAATTCTTTGAATTCTAAGGTTCCTAGCCAGTCTGTCTCCTCCTCTCCAACTTTGGGAGTCTTCTCACATTTGTCATACATAATGTCCAGAGTTAGTACTTAGTTGGTTGTACGTAGCAGGAAGAAGAGAGAAAAGTACATTTATTTCATCTTCCCTGAAGTGGAAGTAGAATAAGTTTTATCATATAACATTTTCTTATGAAGTATACATTATCTACTCTAATAAAAGAGTAATATGGAAATTAACCATCACTCTGAGACACCTAAGCCACGCCCACCAGCCAAGCCATGCTCACTAGCCAATCAGAGTGGCTGTATGCAAATTAACTCAGTCAAGATAGAGGCCAACAGCCACGGAGCTGGAACAAGCAGGAGGCTTCCATTGCACCAGGAGTAAACTGTCTGCCTAGGCCGGCTGGGCCTCTGCTCGAGGCAACATAGTTTCAATTATAGAAGCCATGGAGCTAAAGCAAACAGGAGGCTTTGTTCCCTGCCTAGGCCTCCACTCAAAGTAACAAAGTTTCAATTATAGAAGATAAAAAAAAACCAGAAACCTGATTCCAGCCAGCCTCACTGGGACGTTGGGTCAATGGGAGCTGAGGGCAGCCTGCAAATGGCCCTCAGCCCCTCACCCAGGCTTCCAGGCACCCAGTAGGGACCTGAACCCTGAACGGGCTGTGGCCAGCCTGATAATGGCCCTCAGCCCCTCACTCAGGCTGGCCAGGCACCCCAGTAGAGACCCGAACCTTGAATGAGCTGTGGGCAGCCTGAAAACGGCTCTCAGCCCCTCACCCAGGCTGGCCAGGCATGCCAGCAGGTAGACATCCCCTGAGGGGTCCCAGACTTCGAGAGGGCACAGGCTGGGCTGAGGGACCCTCATGAGTGCACAAATTTTTGTGCACCGGGCCCCTAGTCCTATATAATAAAACCCTAATATGCAAGTCAACCAAACAGTGGAACAACTGGTGACTACGATGCGCACTGATCACCAGGGGGGTAAACACTCAATGGGAGCACAGCTGCCCACTGGTGAACAATGTGCTCCCACAAGGGGAGTGTCACTCAGCCAGAAACCAGGCTCAGAACTGGTAAGCACAGCAGCAGTAGCAAGAGCCTCTCCTGCCTCTGCAGCAGCTCTAAGGACCTCTCGGGGGATGCCCATCTGCCAGCTTAGGCCCACTCCCTGCCAGCAAGTGGACATCCTCTGAGGGGTCCTGGACTGCGAGAGGGTGCAGGCTTGGCTGAGGGACCCCCGTTCCCCCAGTGCATGAATGTCATGCACCGGGCCTCTAGCTTGTTTATGAGAGGCTTTGAAACATGAATTTCCTCTTACCTAGACTATGTTAAGCCATTTGGTTTGAGCTGTATGATAAATGACAACTACACATGAAAAAGCAATGATGGGCTGGCTCCTGCATCCTTTATTAATATCTGAAAGATAGTCTCTAAACTCCAATCTTATATAATTCGAATGTGTTTTGTGAGTGATGATAGTGAACTTCTCTGTAAAACAAACGTAAGACCTTGTAACATTTCTAATAGCTCCTGATATAGTGTATTCACACTGTTTAGGCCAGTGATTCTCAACTGGGTGGGGAAATTGGGGAATGATTTTGCCCTTTCCCTCAGGGTCTCATTTAGCAACATCTAGAGGTATTTTATTGTTATGATTTCAGGGGATGAGAGGTAGAGGATTATGCTAGTGATTAGAAACCAAGAATAATTTTAAACATTCTTCAGTTCTAAAGACAACCACCCACAATGAAGAATTATCCAACCCAAAATGTCATTAGGGCCAAGGTTGAGAAACTCAAGTTTAGATGTTTGACCTACATTTGATAGCTAAATTTAATCTTCAGTTATTCTGTGTATCTACTGGACAACGTAATTATTTATGGAACTCTGAATACTAGATATAGAGGGGCCATATCCAAGTTCTAAACAAAGACAATACACCCTGCTGAAACTGTCTTATCCTTTGCCTACCCCTCTAGGGATTGCTCTGTGGCTTCAAGTTAACGTGTTTAAAATTAAGAACCATATTCTTTGCTTATCCTGGAGAGAATGTTGTTTGTATAAACTCCAAATGGCCCAGTCAGTGTGGTTCAGTGACTGAGTGTCAACCTATGAACCAGGAGGTCATGGTTCAATTCCTGATCAGGGCACATGCCCAGTTGTGGGCTCAATTCCCCAGTGGGAACTGTGCAGGAGGCAGCTGATCAATAATTTTCTCTCATCTTTGCTGTTTCTATCTCTCTCTCCCTCTCTCTTCCTCTCTGAAATCAATCTTAACTAATAAAAGCATAATATTGAAATTAACCGTTTCTCCGAGACGGGGTAAGCCACGCCCACCAGCCAATCAGAGCAGCTGTATGCAAATTAGCCCAATCAAGATGGCGGCTGCCACTCACGGACCTGAGTAAACGGCAGCTTCCATTGCGGCAAGAGTGAAAGTGAAACTGCCACCCGCTCCACTCTGCTCATCCTCAAGCAAAACACATGTTTGCAACATAATAACAATCATAGAATCCTCGGGAGCTGAAGGAAAGAGTAGGCCTAAGAATAACATTGTCTCATTATAGACACTGCGAGGTGAAGCAGAGAGGAGGCTTCCTTAGTAGTTAATAGGCCGCCTTAAAGGAACATTGTATCAATTATAGAAAATAAACAAACCCCAGAAACCTGCGTCCAGCCAGCCTTGCTGGGACATTGGGTCAATGGGAGCTGTGGGCAGCCTTAAAACCTGAAAGCGCCAATCAGCCCATCACCCACGCTGGCCACAACCCAGTGGGGTGAGGGACATTCCTGGGGGGCTTGGCCAGCCTGGAGACAGCCATCGGCCCGTCACCCAGGCTGGTCAGGCATGCCAGCAGGTGGACATCCCCCGAGGGGTCCCAGACTGTGAGAGGGCACAGGCCGGGCTGAGGGACATCCCGAGTGCACAGAGCAGCTGCAGGGCGGAACAGCGCAGGACCCAGGACCCATGAGTGGGAAATTGGCAGCAGGGTTGGCAGCCTGCTTGGCGGCTGCCCAGGCCCTTTGAGGGGCACCGGGGAGCCGGTAAGAGGTGGTGGGGGGTCGGCGGCCTGCTTGGTGGGCTTCCCAGGCCCCTTGCAGGGCACTGGGGAGCAGGAAAGCAAGGCAGCAGGGTACCGGTGAGTGGGAAAGAGGCGTCGAGGGGTCAGCCTGCTTGGCGGCTGCCCAGGTCCTTTGCGGGGGACCAGGGAGCAGGAAAGCAAGGCTGCAGGGACCGGGGTCCTGCTTGGCGGCTCCCCAGACCCCTTGGCGGCACCAGGGAGTGGGAAAGGAAGGCAGCAGGGGACCGGTGAGTGGGAAAGAGTTGGTGGTCTACTTGGCGGCTCCCCAGGCCCTTTGGGGGGCACTGGGGAGCAGGAAAGCAAGCTCTTGGGGGCTGGGGGCCTGCTTGGCGGCTCCCCAAGTCCCTTCCGGGGATCAGGGAGCAGGAAAAGGCTGGCCTGACCACGAGGTGGGGTTTTCCCTGCTTTCTGGTGGCTGGAGGAAGATGAGCAGCAGGCAGCACCCAGCCCTGGCCACAGCTCAAAAAAAGAGAACAACATGCAGGGGAGGGCAAGAGTCTGAGACATCAACATAGAGGGGGTGCCTGCTCCAAGCCTGGGGGCAGGCCCCCAGCAGGTAGACACACACAGGAGGACTGCTCCAAGCCTCAGATGCAGCTGGGGGCAGGTCCACAGTGGCGACACACACACACACACACACACACACACACACACAAAAGGTGCCTGGCAGACTGGGGCCATCATAGGACATCCACTAAGGGGTTCCAGACTGTGAGAGGGGGCAGGCTGGGCTGAGGGACCCCCCCCCTCCATGCATGAATTTCGTGCACCGGGCCCCTAGTCCTATATAATAAAGAGGTAATATGAAAATTAACCCTCACACCCTCCCAAGATGGCTGCCTACTACCAGGCCTGCAGGAAGGTTAGTGAGGGACGACCAAACGACTGAACAAGCAGGCTGCATGGGGCAACCAGGCTGGTGTGGGTGGGGAGCAGTGTGGGGCAATCAGGCTGACAGGAGGGGGCTGTTAGGGGCAACCAGGCAGGCAGGCAGGTGAGCAATTAGGAGCCAGTGGTCTAGGATTGTGAGGATGTCTAGTAGCCGGACATCTCTCGAGGGGTCCCAGATTGCAGAGGGTGCAGGTTGGGCTGAGGGAGAACCCCCCCCCCCATGTATGAATTTCGTGCACCAGGCCTCTAGTGAAAATATTTTTAAAAACTCCAAATGATTAAAATATCCTTATTCTAATACTAAAAATTTTTAAATCATAATTTAGCCCACTTTTATACTTATATTTTTTTACTATTGTTCACCTACCCAGCCACATTCATTTCAACAAATTCCATATTATTCCCTTATCACCCTAGAAAAATCTTGTGAAACCATTTTTATTCAAAAATAGAGGCTGAGTGCATGGATTTGTGCACCAGTGGAGTCCCTCGGCCTGGCCTGTGCCCTCTCATAATCCAGGAACCTGCAGAGGATGTCAGAGAGCCAGTTTTGGCCTGATCCCCACAGGCCAGGCCAAGGGACCCCACCAGTGCACCAACCCATGCACTGGGCCTCTAGTATGCATATAAGATCTTTGGTTAATCTCCTCCTGCCCTCCCCCGGCCCTCCTTCCTTCTTAGAGTCATCAGTCTGTTCCATGTTTCCATAGCTGTGTGTTGAGTGTCTGCTCCCTGGTGGTCAGTGTGTGTCAAATGGTCAAATGGTTGAATGGTCAAATGGTCTCTTAGGCTTTTATATATAGAGATTATGCAAAGTTTCATTGTCTGGAATTGTTGAGACTAGGGAAAGTGAGATTGAAATAGCAAGAATGAAATCTAGGCTGCGCTAAAAATTAATATAATGAAAGGCAGAGATGGGACTAAGCAATTTAAGACTGGCCAAGTCCTATAGTATATGGCTTGTGCCGTGGTTCTGACTCTAGTGCTAGAGGCCACTCTCCTACATAAAACAATTCAGTTAACTGAAGCATCCATAATTGATACATATGAGAAATGGAATAACAGGAAGAATAGAATTCTTCCTGGTGTTCATTTGCCATTTGATACTCTCCCTTCTTGTATTCTATTTGAACCCTTCAAAACATACTCTCTCTCAAGGGTCCTTGCTCTGAAAGTGTAACTTTCCCCAACTGTACAGGTCCTCTGTGGCCCTTCTTCATGTCAAGTACCTTGACTATGTCACAGAGTTCCTTCTCACAGGGGCTGGCTCGAGGCCTTTGTTCTCTCTCTTAAGTCTTTCAATTCACTTCCCCAATTCCTTTTTGTATTAGACCCACAGAAAACCTTATTAGAAATATCCATTTTGAAATGGCCCAATCAGTCACACTGATCCTGTTCAGTAACTGGTAGGGAGGTATGGGACTTAATTGAAAACATTCGTCTTACTCTGCTGACAAACATTACGTCAAAGAAAACACTGGGGAGTCTTGTCCTTACACGTTTTTGTTTCCGTAATGGGCTCTATGATCACATTCTTTAAATCACAGCCAAGAGTGTATTCTGGACCTGAATTTATTTTAAAGACAACGTGACAGCAATAGTCTGTGTACTAACAAGAGGTTTAGAGCTGCAGCCAAGAATAGGAATATATCTTCCCTCTTACTGTCATTCTCATTGCCATTCTAAAAAATTACTGCCTCTTTTGTTATCTTCTTCTCCACCACCATACCCCCCACTTTCTGTGTGGGACTCAGACTCTCTTGTCATTATTTTTGTTTTCAATGTCCTTGCCAGAGCAAAATCTATATAAGGAGCAAAATATCTTAAACTATGACCCTATCTAGCTTTGCCCCCTGCCAGGGACACATCACAATCAACAAATGGACAGCTCTGGCATGGTTCCAGTCCAGTCTCTGGAGTGTGACTGCCTAGGATGGAATCCCAGCTCCACCGTGCATTAGTTGCTAGGAAGCCTCTTGTGTAAAATGAGGCTCTCACCAGTATCCACCTAATGGAGTTATTGTTGGGACAAAAATGCGTACACACTGTGTCCCATAGTGCTTGGCACATAAGAATCATTTATAATCTCTACAATTGGGAAGACCTAAAAAGTAAATTTTTAAAAACTTTTAAGATAGGATTGCAAGGTGGCTGCAGAATAGATGGAAGCTACACTCACCTGCTTCCAGCACCAAACCTGATTTACAGCTAAATTATAACCAAAGATTTACAGAAGAAGCCACTTAGAGACTGGTAAGAAGGGCAGAGACACAGAAAGTGCTGGCCTCTGCACCTGAGAAACTGGAGGGATATGTCCAGGAACATGTGGTCTCAATTTTATGCAGGAATCCTCAATCCAGAGCAACAGAGATGGGAAGAGGAACTCGAATAGCATCTAATGGTGAAAAGCAGCAAGGATTCAGTCCACCAGAAGAGAAGAGTCTGCTAGAGAGACAGACACCACCTTCCCAGGGTCAAGCACTCATACTGTCATAGCACCAGCCTGGGGAGTGCTCTGTGTAGTCCTTCAACTACTGGCAACACTGCTCTGCTGTGCTCAGTCCTGCAGTGGGGTCTGCTGGCTGCACCCAGCATGGACCTTTGAAGAGCTCTTTTTCTGGAGAAGCCTTTGCAGAGACTCAGACAGTGATGGAACTGTGCAACTTTAAAAAAGGCACCATTCTTCCCCACCTCGAGTGCACAACCAGTGTTTCCTTCCCATTGAATCACGTGTCTTGCCTTTCCACTCCCTATTGCCCTGCCCTGCCCTGCCCTGCCCTGCTGAGTTCTGTTCCACAGAGGACTCAGAGTGCCACAAAGAGCTGGGATTTGCACAGGGCTGGGATTTTCAAGCACATCTCCCAAGACGCCTTTTGTCCAAGAATCAGACAGGCAGGAGCTGTTTTATGTGGCTACATCTCAGTTGGGGGACAAGAGGGCACTCCTACCCTCCCTGCAAGCTCAGTCCATGTTATTCCATCAACATAAAATTCATTTAACCAGGGCAGCCAGGGTCCTGACTCTGCTGAGCTCAGTCAAGCAGGGGAATGTAAGAGCTAGTTGGAGCTGGGACCTGCTTTTGCCCAGGAAGGGAAAGATGTGCCTGCCTCTTCTCCCAAGTTTGCTGGCACTACCTGCAATGGGAGACTGTTTGGATCTGCCCTCCCAAGTCCAGTTGGCCCTACTCTGGTGAGCTCAACTCTGCAGGGTTGAAGGGAGTGATGCTAGGAGTTGGGACATTCAGAGTGTGAGAACCTATTGTCTGAGACCTGGATGAAGTGCTGGGCCCCCTTCTGCAGGCTCAATCCAGTAAAGCTGTCATTTAAAATTGAAGGTGAAATAAGGAGCTTCCCAGGAAAAAAAAAAAGCTAAAGGAGTTTATTACCACCAGATCAGTATTGCAAGAAATGTTAAAGGACGTGCTTTAAGAAGAACAGAGAGAGAAATATAGGTATAAAAAATAAAATTGCAATAAATACTTATCAATAATAACTTTAAATGCAAATGGATTCAATGTTCCAATTAAAAGATACAGGGTATCTGAATAGATTTTAAAAACATGACCCATATAGGTGCTATCTACAAGAAACCTACCTCAGAATAAAAAAACACAGAGAGACTGAAAGTATGAAAACAATGTTCCATGGAAAGGATATTCCATACAAATGGAAATGAATAAAAGCTGGAGTAGCAATATTATATCATATAAAATAGACTTCACAACAAAGGCCATAAAAAAGTTACTATATAATACTAGTAGGATTGATCCAATAGGATGATATAACCCTTGTAAATAAATATGCATCCAACATGGGAGCGTCTAAATAGGTAAATAAAATAGTATGGACATTAAGAGCAAGATCAACAGCAATACAGTCATAGCAAGGAAATTTTTAAAGATTTTTAAAATACATTTTATTGATTTTTTTATTTTTACAGAGAGGAAGGGAGAGGGATAGAGAGTTAGAAACATCGATGAGAGAGAAACATAGATCAGCTGCCTCCTGCACACTTCTACTGGGGATGTGCCTGCAACCAAGGTTGACCGGAATTGAACCTGGGACCCTTCAGCCTGCAGGCTGATGCTCTATCCACTGAGCCAAACTGGTTAGGGCCATAGTAAAGAATTTTAACACTCCACTGACATCAATGGATAGATCTTCCAACAAAAAATCATAAAGGCAATAGCAATTTTAAACTGATACCACAGTAATACAAAGGATTGTAAGAAAATACTATGGACATGAAATTGGAAAACTTGGAGGAAATGAATAAATTCCTAGAAAAATACAATCTTCCAAAACTGACTCAAGAAGAATCAGAAAATATGAATAGACCAATTACCACTAATGAAATCGAAGCAGTAATAAAATTTTAAGAATTCCCAGAAAAGAAAAGTCCTGGACTGGATGGCTTCACAGGTGAATTTTACCAAACATTCAAAGAATTAACACCTATCCTTCTCAAACTATTCCATAAAATTCAAGAGGAGGGCCCCAAGTGGTTTGGCTCAGTGAACAGAGCATCAGCCCGCAGACTGAAGGGTCCTGGGTTCAATTCCGGTCAAGGGCACATACCTCAGTTGCAGGCCCAAACCCCAGCCCTGTCAGGGTATGTGTGGGAGTCAACAAATCAAGGTGTCCCTCTCACATTGATGTTTCTCTCTGTCTCTCCCCTTCCCTCCCACTCTCTCTAGAAATCAATGGAAAAATATCCTCTGGTGAGGATTAACAAAAAATAGAATAAATAAATAAATAAACATTCAAGAGGAGAGAAGACTTCCAAGCTCATTCTATGAAGACAACATTATCATAATTCCAAAACCAGATAAAGACTCCTCAAAGAAAGAAAATTATAGGCCAATATCCCTAATGAACATAGATATTAAAATCCTCAGCAAAATGTTAGCAAGCCAGATCCAGCAATACATTTAAAAGATCATACACCATTATCAAATGGGGTTTTTTATGGATATGCAAGGTTAGTACAATATTCATAAATTAATAAACATGATACATCACAGAAGTAAAATGAAGGATAAAAGCCACATAATCAGATCAATATAGTCATAAAAAGCATTTGATAAAGTTCAGCACCCACTTATGATAAAAAGCCTCAGCAAAGTGGGAATAGAAAGATCACACCTCAACATAATAAAGGTCATATAGGATGAATCCACAGCCAACATCATACTTAATGGGCACAAACTACAAGGGTTTCCCTCAAAATCAGAAACAAGACAGGGATATCTGCTTTTCCATGCTTATTCAATATAGTATTGGAAGTCTTAGCCATAGCAATCAGACAAGAAGAAAAACTAAAAGACATCCTAACTGGAAAGCAGTAAGTAAAACTATCATTATTAGATGGCATGATATTGTATATACAATACTCTAAAGACAGCACCAAAAACTACTACATCTAATAAATGAATTCAGTAAAGTAGCAGGATAAAAATTAATATTCAGAAATTAATTAATGGTGGCATTTTTATACATTAATAATGGACTATCAGAAAGAGAAATTTAGAAAACAATCCCACTTATGACTGCAACAACAACAAAAATAAGGTACCTAGAAATAAATTTAACCACGGAGATAAAAGACCTATACTCAGAAAATTCCAGGATACTGAAGAAAGTATGAGGAAGCTACAGATAAGTGGGAGCATATATACAGTGTTCATAGATAGAAAAAATTAACATCACTAAAATGTCCATGCTACCAAAAGCAATCTACAGATTCAACTCAATTCTTATCATGATACCAATGTCATATTTTACAGAATGAGAACAAATATTCCAAAAATGTATAAGAGACCCCAACTAGCCTCAGCAATCTTGAGAAAGAACAAAATTGGAGGTATCATACTACCTGATATCAAATTATACTTCAAAGCCATAGTAATCAAAACAGTATGGTATTGGCACAAGAACAGGCATATAGATCAATGGAACACAATAGCGATCACAGAATTAAACCCACATCTTTATGATCAATTCATATTTGACAAAGTAGGCAAGAATGTACAATGAGGTAAAAACAGTTTCTTCAATAAATGTTGCTGGGCCCTGGCTGGTTTGGCTGAGTGGATAGAGCATCAGCCTGCAGACTGAAGGATCCAAGGTTCCATTCCCAGTCAAGGGCACATGCCCAGGTTGCGGGCTCAATCCCTAGTAGGGAGCATGCAGGAGGCAGCCAATCCATGATTCTCTCTCATTGTGAATGTTTCTCTCTCTCTCTCTCTCTCTCTCTCTCTCTCTCTCCCTCCCTCCCTCCCTCCCTTCCTCCCTCTCCCTTCCTCTCTAAAATTAATAAAAATATTTTTAACAAATAATAAAATGCATTTAAAAAAATAAATGTTGCTGGGAAAACTGCATACATGCAAGAAAATGAAACTTATACCATACACAAGAATAAACTCAAAGTGCATTAAAGATTTAATGTAAGTCACAAAACCATAAAAATCCTAGAAGAAAAACATAGTAAAATCTCAGACATGTCTCATAGCAATATTTTTGTCAACATATCTGCTCAGGCAAGAAAAATAAACAAATGGGACTACATCAAACTAAAAAGCATTTGCACAGAAAATACAAACCAAGATCAACAAAACAAAAAGGTAACCCACTGAATGGGAAAACATATTTGCCAATGATACATCTGAACATCTGATAATGGATTAATTTCAAAGAACTTATACAACTCAACATCAAGAAGACAAACAACCCAATTAAGAAATGGGCAAAGGATCTGTCGGAATGGCTATCATCAACAAATCAACCAACAACAAATGCTGGCAAGGATGTGGAGAAAAAGGAACCCTTGTGCAATGCTGGTGGGAATGCAGACTGGTGCAGACACTGTAGGAAACAGTATGGAGTTTCCTCGAAAAATTAAAAATGGAACTCCCATTCGATCCAGTAATCCCCTTCTAGGAATGTATCCCAAGAACAAAGAAACACCAATCCGAAAGGATATATGCACCCCTATGTTCATAGCAGCACAATTTACAATAGCTAAGATTTGGAAACAGCCCTTAAATGCTCATCAGCAGATGAGTGAATAATAAACTGTGGTACATCTACACAATGGAATACTACACTGCTATAAAAAAAGAAGGAATCCTTACCATTTGCAGCAGCATGGATGGAACTGGAGGGCATTATGCTATATGAAATAAGCCAGGCAGTGAAAGAAAAATATCACATGATCTCATTCATTTATGGATAAGAAAAAACTTATAACCTGATGAACAAAAAGATTGATACAGAGGCAGAATAGCATTGAACAGACTGTCAAATTACAGCGGGAAGGCCGGGGAGGGCTGAGGGGGGAGAAGAAAGAGATCAACCGAAGGACTTGTATGAATGCATATAAGCATAACCAATGGATGCAAGACACTGGTGGGGGATGAGGGCATGTTCTGGGGGGTAGGGGAGGCCAGGGGAAGGTCAATGGGGGGAAAAGGAGACATATGTACTACTATTTGTAATATTTTAAACAATAAAATTAAATTTGAAAAATAACTGTGGTACATCTACACAACGGAATACTACACTGCTATAAAAAGGAAGGAACTCTTACCATTTGCAACAGCATGGATGGACCTGGAGAGCATTATGCTAAGTGAAATAAGCCAGTTGGAGAAAGATAAATATCACATAATCTCACTCATTTGTGGAATATAATGAACAACACAAACTGATGAACAAAAATAGAGTCAGAGTCATAGAAGCATCAAACAGAACATCCAACCTCAGAGGGAAGGCAGGAGAGAGAGTGGGGGGGCGGAGGTAAGAGATCAACCAAAGGACTCGTATGCCTGCATATAACATAATCAATAGACACAGACAGTTGGTGGGCGAGGACATGTGCTGGGGGGTAAGAGCAACAATGTTTCAATAATAGAAGCCACGGAGCTGAAGCAAACAGGAGGCTTTGTTGCCAGCCTAGGCCTCTGCTCAAGGTAACAAAGTTTCAATTATAGAAGATAAATAAACCCCAGAAACCTGATTCCAGCCAGCCTCTCTGGGACTTTGGGTCAATGGGAGCTGTGGGCAGCCTGAAACGGCCCTCAGATCCTCACCCAGTCTGCACAGGCACTCCAGTAGAGACCCGAACCCTGAAGGGGCTGACAGCAGCATGAAAACGGTCCTCAGCCCCTTACCCAGGCTGGCCACACCCCAATGGGTGAGGGTCTCCACTGGGGGGGCTTGACCAGCCTGCAAACAGCCATCAGCCCCTCACCCAGGCTGGCTAGGCACGCCAGCAGGTGGACATCCCGCGAGGGGTCTCAGACTGCAAGAGGGGACAGGCTGGGCTGAGGAACCCCCCCACCCACCCAAGTGCACAAATTTTTGTGCACTGGGCCCCAAGTCCTATATAATAAAAGCCCAGCAACCGTTATGGCATAACAACCAGGACCACCAAGAACTAGATGACCAGCCAGGAGCTATGACGAGCACTGACCCAGACCTTGTTGTCAGTGCCCTGACAACCCTAAATCGCATTAACCTGCACCCCAGACCCTGACAGGAAGGAGAAGGGAACCCCATTCCTCGAGGAATCGGCCATTGTTCAGCTTGCTGTCTGCACCCTGACAGCCCATATTGCTGTTCACCCGCACCCCGGACCCTGACAGAAGGGAGGCAGGAGCCCCATTCCTTGCAGAATCAGCCACTGGTCATCTTGCTGTTCATGCCCTAACAGCCCAGAATCCCATTCACCCGCACTCCATACTCTGACAGCAGGTATTAACAGGATCTGCACAAGGAGAGGTGGTTCTAATTCCAAGAATTGATTTGTCCCTGTCTGACACTGTTCTTCCATATAAATTAATTCGAAGACAGTTTCCCATGATACCAGCATTTGCAATGACAATTAATAAATCACAAGGATAAACTCCAGACAAAGTAGGAATATTCCTATCTGAACCCATTTTCAGACATGGTCAGTTATATGTTGCTTTCTCTGGAGTTCAAAGAACATGTGATGTTAAAGTTAAAGTTGTAAATACTTCATCACAAGGGAAATCAGTCAAGCACTGTTGATGGGAATGCAGCCACTTGGAGAACAGAATGAAATTTCCTCAAAAATTTAAAAATTGAATTGCCTTTTTATCCAGTGATCTCACTTTTGGGAATATAACTGAAGAAACCCAAAATACCAATTCAAAAGAATATA
The DNA here is from genome assembly GCA_004026665.1 of Murina feae. Lineage (NCBI taxonomy): Eukaryota > Metazoa > Chordata > Mammalia > Chiroptera > Vespertilionidae > Murina > Murina feae. The sequence continues at coordinate 58,563 of PVJC01001727.1, forward strand.
TGCACCCCTAAGTTCACTGCAGTGTTATTTAAAACTAAGGGTCTGGTGAACAAAAATTTGTGCACTCTGGGGGCAGAGGGCATTCCTCAGCCCGGACTGTGCCCTCTCACAGTCTGGGACCCCTCGCAGGATGTCCACCTGCTGGCGTGCCTGGACAGCCTGGGTGAAGGGCTGAGGGCTATTTGCAAGCTGGCCAAGCCCCCCAGTGGGGACCCTCACCCCATGGAGGTGTGGCCAGCCTGGGTGAGGGGCTGAGGGCCATTTTCATGCTGCCCATAGTCCCTTCAGGGTTCAGGTCCCTACTGGGATACCTGGCCAGCCTGGGTGAGGGGCTAAGGGCTGTTTTCAGGCTGCCCACAGCCCCTGCAGGGTTTGGGTCCCTACTGGGGTGCCTGGCCAGCCTAGTGAGGGGCTGAGGGCTGTTTGCAGGCTGGGCACAGCTCCCATTGACCCAAGGTCCCAGCGAGGCTAGCTGGAAGCAGGTTTCTGGGATTTATTTATCTTCTATAATTGAAACTTTGTTGCCTTGAGCAGAGGCCACAGCCAGCCTAGGCAGGCAGTTTCCTCCATTGCTGGCCTCCTGTTTGCTCTACCTCCGTGGCTGCCAGCCACCATCTTGGCTGGGTTAATTTGCAAATAGTTGCTCTGATTGGCTGGTGGGCATGGCTTAGATGTCTCAGAGTGATGGTTAATTTGCATATTACTCTTTATTAGATTAGATTAGATAGCCAAGATCTGGAGAGAGCCCAAGAGTCCATCAGTAGGTAGTAGATAAAAAGTAGTGGCACTACAGGGTCCATGTCACTCAGTGGTTGAGAATCAACTTATAAAACCAAGAGGTTACAGGTTTGATTCAGAGAGACAGAGAAAGAGGGAGGAAGAGAGAGAGAGAGAGAGAGAGAGAGAGAGAGAGAGAGAGAGAGAGAGAGAAAGAGAGAGAGAGAGAGAGAGAGAGAGAATAGTGTGGTGATAGGGGGCTGGAGGTAGGTGGAGGTGAGCAAAGAGGAGATAAATGGAGATAGAAAAAAGTCTTTGCTTTGGGTGATGGGTACATGATACAGTGTACAAATGATGTTTTCATTGAGTTGTACACTTGAAACCTGTAAGATTTTGTGAATCAATGCCATCCCAATACATTCAATTAAAGAAACATTTTAAAAGAATGGTTTTCACTGAAAATGTTACAGAACTCTTATGAATTCAATTTCTTAATAGTAATATACTGACCTCCATAGGATATAAATTCACTGCTAATCATAATACTAAGCTGTAACAGGAAAAGACTTGAAGGTTTCCATGTGAAACATCTGCTCTGTTATTTCAATACTCAATGATTGCAGAGACTTTGAAAGGAAACGTGACGTGGTGATGTGTTGCGCAGGCCTATAACTGTTGTTTGAACCAGTTTTTTAAATATTCTGTGTGTTTTTCCCTTTGAAAGCAGGATACTGTCCTTGGATGGGAAACTTAAAAATTCAAATGCACAATGCACACCCTCGACTACCACTGCAGTGCTTTATCCAGCTTGCCACACAGCCTACGCCCTGGGACATTTTATGCGTGTCTCCTCAGGTTGCATTCACCCAGGAGAACCACCATCTCCGCCTTTTGCACCTACTTCCATCTTAATGTCGTAGTTCTGGCCCAGGACACTCTGGATGAGCTCTCGGATGGTCTGGTCGGAGGCCAGCTGGGCCTCGGACTGCAGCGAGGCGATGATCTCCTCGATGGACGTGGGGATCACCCGAACGGGCAGCGGGCTGTGCGCGGCGGCCAGCCTGTCGCTCCCCGGGAGGACGTCCGGGCTGCTTTTGGAGGAGGACCGCGGCGCCTCCCGCGGCGTGGCGGGCACGCCCTCTTGCTGGACCAGGGAGCGGATCCGCACTCTCCGCCGCTGGCTGCCCGCTTCCGCCTCGCCGTCCTCGCTGGACGTCCCGGAGGTCCAGCGGCTTTTCAGGGATTTGGGGGCAAAGGCCTCTGGGGGTGGGGCCGCCTCCAGCTTCGCGACCTGCGCCCTGGCCGGACCCGGGGCCGGGGCCGGGGCCGGGGCCGGGGCCGGGGCGGGGCCGGGGGCCAAGGGCGCGGGGACCGAGTCGAGGACCCGCTGCGCGTCTGCGGGCTGCGGGCTGCGGCCGCCCGGGCGCTCCCCCGGCTTCCTCCGTCGCGCAGCGGGCGGCCTCAGCACCACGGGCCTGGACGTGCCGGCTCCGGCGGCGATGACCGGCGGCTGTTTCTGGAGCCGGTGCCGGAGGAACGCGGAGCTGCGCAGGTAGAAGTCCCGGGGTCGAAACCGCCGGGGCGTCCAGGGCGCGGCCGCCTCGCCGGGGCCCCGGGGCCCTGCGCCGCGCAGCGCCCGCTGCAGGAGGGCCGCCGCGGGAGTCGCGGGGGCCGCGGGGGCCGCGGGGGTCTCGGGGCTCCGGGGCCGAGGGAGCCCTGCCAGCTCCCGGGGTGCAATGCAGGAAACGCCCCCCTTCTCCCAAGGCCAGGCTGGGCCAGGGGCGCCCAGGCCACAGACGGGGTCTCCGTTCACCGGTGTCTTGGAGGCCAACTTCTGCTTGAATAGGAGAAAGTCCTTTTTGGTCTTCTGGCGAACCTTCTCATGTTCTTTAAAGATGAACGATTCTTCTCTATAGCTCAGTCCAAAGTGCTTTGAAATCGTGGACATCTTGACTAGTTTGTCCTGCAAAGTATGAGTATATTAACATATGACAAAAGTTCTGTGGACACACATTCCAACTCAAAAAGCTTACCGCAGACCGCTCCCTGAGCTCCCTGAGACACCAGTGGGCAGTAGTACTTTATATCATTGTAAAACCAACTACTGACCTTTTCACAGGATCCATGTAAAAAAACAAAACAAAACACCTTTAAAGCAGCAGTTCTCAACCTGTGGGTCCCGACCCCTTTGGGGATCCAACCACACATTCACAGGGGTCGCCTAAATACATCCTGCATATCAGATATTTACATTACGATTCATAACAGTAGCAACATTACAGTTATGAAGCAGCAATGAAAATAATTTTATGGTTGGGTCACAACATGAGGGACTGTATTAAAGGGTCGCTGCATTAGGAAGGTTGAGAACCACTGCTTTAAAGCCTTTGTTAGGGTTTCTGAAACCCCTATTGGACTTATTGTAACCCTAGAGGCCCAGTTCACTAAATTCTATTCTGCACTGCGGGAAGGGCCCCTCAGCCCGCTGTGCCCTCTTGCAGTCCAGGTGCACTCAGGGGATGTCCCTGAGGCAGGAGAGGCTCCCAGCGTACATAGCTGCCTGGCTTATGACTGAGCGGCACCCCCCCTGTGGGAGCACACTGACCACCAGGAGGCAGCTCCTGCTGTGAGCATCTGCCCACTGGTGGTCAGTGCTCGTCATAGCAACTGGTTGTTCCCCTATTCAGTGGATTTGCATATCAGCCTTTTAGACTATAATGTGGTGTCCCACTTCCATAGTGCACATAGTACAGAGACCACAGTGCACACGGGCACAGGACACCTCAAGTAGTCTGGCAGAATAGCATTTTCCACCTCCTCCTCCAGCTGGTCCTGGGTGTCTCCATCCCTTACCCAGCCCTCTTCCTTCCATTTGCCACCTGAGTGAGCCCAGAGCCACTGAGGTAGGCTGCAGTGAGATCATGAGGCCTTGCAGGCCAGGCGATTGAACTTTCTCTGAATTACTAGAAACTATTCCAAAAACTTTTCAATAGTAAAGTGATTTGATACCATCTAGTGCTGGAAAGATATTAATTTTGAGTGGGAGAAACAATAAAGGGAGAGACAGCCCTGACCGGTTTGGCTCAGTGGATAGAGCGTTGGCCTGCTGATTGAAAGGTCCCAGGTTCGATTCCGGTCAAGGGCATGTACCTTGGCTGCAGGCACATCCCTAGTAGGAGGTGTGCAGGAGGCAGCTGATCGATGTTTCTCTCTCATCGATGTTTCTAACTCTATCTCTCTCCCTTCCTCTCTGTAAGAAATCAATAAAATATATTTTTTTAAAAAGGGGGAGGGACAGCAAATAAGAGTATCCATAACTTGAGCCTTAGGACTGGCCTTGGAAACCAACAGAATAAAAACAGAGACCTAACAAGGTAAAAATGATAGGATCTGGCCAATGATTGGGAAGAAGGTGGAGCAATTAAAGCTCCTTCATAAAATAGGAACTTAGAATCACCTTCGTAAAGTCTTGGTCATAACGAAATGCATAATAAACCTTCTCCTATTCACTGCACTGTATAGTTAAAAATGGTTAAGATGGTAAACTTTATGTTATGTGTATCAGCACAATTAAAGAAAAACACTTCTGCTATTCAGCAGGGCACGTTATCTATGATTATAAGTGGATTTTGAGATCGTAAGAGCTCTGAAGTCACTACCAAAACCAGGACAGGAACTATAAATAGAAAAGGGTCAATGACAGATTGCTTGACAATGTCACCTGGGGCAGCTAGGAAGGGTGAGAGAAAAAATGAGTTGGGAAAATGAGAACAGAGTTCCACAGAAGCCAAGAAGAGAAGAGTTTCGAGAGTAAGGATAAAAGAATTCTGGCAGATGTCACTCCAATGAGTGTCACCCCATGCACCAAAAGATCACCGGTTACCCAGAAGTAACTGGTTCCTGAGAACAGGCAGGAGGCTTGGTTACCCTGGTGATGGAGGAAGCCAAGCTTCCTGCCTGCCCTGGCTGGCTGTGGCCTCTGCTCAAGGGAACAAAGTTTCAATTATAGAAGATAAATAAATCCCAGATACCTGCTTCCAACCAGCCTCGCTGAGAGCTTGGGTCGCTGGGGGCCTTGGCCAGCCTGCAAACAGCTATCAGCCTCTCACCCCAGGATGGCCACACCCTCATGGGGTGAGGGTCTCCGCTGGGGGCTTTGGCCAGCTTGCAAACAGCCATCAGCCACTCAGATTGGCCAGTCACCTCAGCAGGACCCCTCCACCCTGAAGGGGGTGTGGAAAGCCTGAAAACAGCCATCAGCCCCTCACCCAGGCTGGCCAGGCACCCCAGCGGTACCCCCACCCTGATCCAAGACACCCTTCAGGGCAAACCAGCCAGCCCTCACCCATGCACCAGGCCTCTATCCTATATAATAAAAGGGTAATATGCAAATTAACCCTAACAGCAGAATGACTGGGAATGAATAGTCACTATGACACACACTGACCACCAGGGGTCAGACATTCAATGCATGAGCTTCCCCCTGATGGTCAGTGCACTGCCACAGGGGGAGCTCTACTCAGCCACAAGCCAGGCTGGCAGCTGCCAGTACAGTGGTGGTTGTGGGAGCCTCTCCTGCCTCCTCAGCAGTGCTAAGGATGTCTGACTGCAGCTTAGGCCCAATCCCCCAGGGAGCTGGCCCAAGCCAGCAGGCGGACATCCCCTGAGGGGTCCCAGACTGAGAGAGGGCACAGGCCGGGCTGAGGGACCCCCCCAAGTGCACAAATTTTTGCGTACTAGGCCTCTAGTCCTATCTAATAAAGAGGGAATATGCTAACTGACCCTCACGCAATCACAAAGATGGCAGCTCCCACAACCACAAGATGGAGGTGCCCAGTCCCCTCAGCCCCATCAAGGCAGCAGGTGTGTGGCAAGGCTGGGCCTGCCCCTTGGCAGGCCTGGCCGTTCCACGTGCCTGCCTCTGGAGACCTCTAGTCCCCTCAGCCCCCCAGCCACCCAGGGCCACCCAAGGCTCAGGTAACCAGGGCCACCGAGGCTTGCACTGCCAGCAGTGGCAGCAGCAGAGGTGTGATGTGGCGTTGCCTTCACCTGATTGCCAGGTCGCCTCCCACCCCTGTGGTCTCCCAGACTGTGAGAGGGCAGGCTGGGCTGAGGACCCCCCTCCAGTGTATGAATTTTCATGCACCAGACCTTAGTTAGTGTTATAATAGAGTTGTACAAGGCATTTAAATTTTTAAATAACTTCATTTAAATCAAAATGGTACATTCAAAAGCAAAATGTTAAAATTCCATTATATAAAATTTATAGTTCATTTTAAAAGTATCTAGGAATAACTGAACAAAACGTCCTAAAATGGCATGAATTAATTTTTTTTAATTTTCTGAAGTACATAAAAGAGACTCAACTAAATAAAATGTTAATGTTCCTTAGTGAGAAGACCAAATATTTTACTTATAGCAGATCTTTCCAAAATACTGTATTGGTTTAATGCTATCATAATCAAAAATCTAAAAATTGTATTTTAAACTTTGAAGAGTAATTCTGAATTCATTTGAAATAATAAACAGTGAATTGGCCAAATTTTGAAAAGGGAAATGAGTAAGCACTTGTCCAGCAAGATAATTAAAACTTGCATAGCCCAGCCAGCAAGGCTCAGTGGTTGAGCGTCGACCTATGAACCAGACGGTCATGGTTTGATTCCCGGTCAGGGTACATGCCCAGGGTTGCAGGCTCAATTTCCAGTGTGGAGTGGGCAGGAGGCAGCCAATCAATGATTCTCATCATTTTTGTTTCTATCTTTCTCTCTCCTTCTCCCTTCCTCTCTGAAATCAATAAAAATATTTTTTTAAATGTGTACAGATACAAGCATTAAAACTGATACACTGATGCTAGAATTAACATATAGACTGAGCAAAAGAATTATGAATAATATGGCTTATGTTATAATGCAGTATTAAATTGGTGATAAAAGAGGAAATATTAATAAACTATGCTAAGGCAAATGGTTGAATATAGTATGGAAGTAAGGAGGAATACTTCAATTTGTGGCATTCTTCAAAATACAATGGATTTAAGACTTAGACATAGAAAATATATTCTTTTTTAATTGGCATTTCTTTGCTTAGCAGCTATCTACATTTCTTGGTTGAACTTTTTAATATCAATTCCTAAAAGAGTTATTTTTACAATGAGACTTCTTCATTTGTCATGCGGTATGTGAAATATGAAGAAAACATCCTATTTATCAGCCTGTAAATATAGTCGTGTTACTTTTAATTTCCAGAATGTCCATTGCTGGCTCTCAAACCCAAGACCCTCCTACATGCAGAGCTCTCATTTGTGAGTCAGTAGGCTTTCTTTCTCTGTGCAGCTTCACTGCTGGCCAGACCTTAGATGATTCAATTCTAGCTGTAATAAGACTTCATATTAAAAAGTGAAAATAATACTCTTTTGCCTCTTTCAGGCCATAATATATGAACATTAGAAATTATTTCTAGAGCTCTCAAGGAAATTTCCTTATTTTAAAAACACTGTAGAATCTTTCTTACAGTGTTTTTACTAGTATTGTACTGACACCATCTGCAATTTCTTTTTACAAAAGACTAAAAGGTAGTGCCTTGAACAGAACACAGACTAGAAATACATTAATACATTATGAGAATTTGATTTGACTCTCCCAACTGCACTTCCTTTTTTTTTCTTAGTTCCTGCTTTGTAGTCCCTTCCTAACTTCTCCTGGCTTATGGTTTGTGGTTGACGTTTAACAAGTGGTTATTGTTCATCATTTCTCATTACATTCTCTTGAGTTCTTCATAAGAAAGTTGCTCTTTATGTGTAAAAGATAAACCAACAGGAAATAGAACTAGGTTTGACAGGAACTTCTATTATGTTTTCAAACTAGGTGGTATCCCAATGCTAAATGGGCCAATCCATCAAAGCTTGGTGCCTTTATAGCCCACCCCTCAATTCTGCAAAACAAGTAAAATCCTTTTTAAACGTCCAATATTATGGGAAAATGATGTGTTCTCTTTTTCTTGGTGGTAATTTATTAAAAAGGAAGAAATTAAGTCCGATTTGGAGATACTCAAGGAAAAATGGTGTTACCATCTCAAAAAAGAAAGTATTAATCTACATAGGTATCAAACATGCTGCTCATAATCCAGGTTAAGTTAATTATTTATTTATTTTTTAATTAGTTTTCTTTTTTTAACATATTTTATTGATTTTTTTTTTTTTTTTTTTTTTTTTACAGAGAGGGAGAGGGATAGAGAATTAGAAACATTGATGAGAGAGAAACATCAATCAGCTGCCCCCTGCACACCCCCCACTGGGGATGTGCCCGCAACCAAGGTACATGCCCTTGACCGGAATCGAACCTGGGACCCTTCAGTCTGCAGGCCGACGCTCTATCCACTGAGCCAAACCGGTTAGGACAAGTTAATTTTTTTTAACTGGAAAAGAGTGTGCTTAAAATCTTTGCAACCTGCGCAGTAATTTTACTCTCCTCTTTTTTCCTAATGATTAGAATTCTGTGCCTTTTCATTTCTGCACTACCAGGAGGGTCAATGTCTAAGCAATGAGGTCGTCAGAAAGATCAATAGCCAGCCCTCTCTCCTATCTCACAAGGTCTGGTCAGACATAAAGAGGAAGCTCACTGGCCAAGAATGGCTAAAAGTCAGGAATGGCTACCTGTGTGAATGCTCTAGTCTCTGGAACAGGTTGCTATCTGGTTATTGCAGGTGTAGCTGTTCCTCCTATTAAAATAGAAGATACAAAACTCTACTCTAGACTGTAAGTAAGGTAGAAATGAGTAGAGTGGGCCACCAGATGACTTGGCTGCAAGTTCCATAAACACTTCATATGGGGAAATGAGTTCTTCTACAGTAAGCCTAGCTGATTTGAGTAGTGCACTGGAAAAGGGTTATCAGAGTCAGACATTGGGAATGGAGTCAAAGCCGAAGCCGGTTATATGGATTATTTCACCTTGACTTCCTCCACTCAGTGGGGAGGGTGAATGACTAAGAATAAGATTTAGATTCTCTGGATCCATTGCCAAATACCATCTCAATTCACTTCCTAAACTTCACATAAACATCAGCTTCCGCTGCACAGCACTACAGCTCCAACAGAAACATTTAAGACCATAGACAGCCTATTTCATCTAATAAAATCATCAGCATTGCAGGAAAAATAAAAATATCCTGAAAACAATATTTGCTTTTGAAATAGCAGTGGTGGAAACAAGATTTTTTTGTGTACTGATGATAATTTATGAAGAAGTCTAAAGGAAATATACAAACATTTTAACAATTTTGCTAAGAAAATGGGATACATTTTTTCTATTTTTCCACACTCTCTATAATACTGGTTTTTCCATCTTTAATCCTAATAATATCAATAATACTAATACTAAATAACACATATGATGCTGGATTAAAGTGACATAGAATATAGAAAAAAGTTGTTATCAAACTCAGAAAATAACTTTTTTAAAACTAGTAAAGAGTCCATAGAATCCTATATAATAAAGAGCTAATATGCAAATAGCCATCACACCCTCACACTGTCACGCCATCATGCTGTAATGGCTCAGACACTAAACACTGGGAAGAGAGGAATGGGGACCAGTCAGGCACAAAAGAACGTGCGAGAGAGGAATGGGGACCAGCCACGCTGCAGCCCAGCAGAGGGACAAGCCGCCCACCCTAAGGTCCTGGGTGGCCAGCCCGAGCAAAGGCTGGCCCGGGTCCTGGGTGCCTGCGGCCAGCCAGAGGGAGGGAAGCCTGGGTCCCAGGTGCCTGCGACTGGCTGGAGGAGTGTATCCTGGGTCCTGGGTGCAGGGTGAGGCAGAGGCAGTTAGGGGTGATCAGGCCAGCAGGGAAGCAGTTAGGGGTGATCAGTCTGGTAGGGGAGCGGTTAGGGGTGATCAGGAAGACAGGCAGAGGGGTTAGGGATGATCAGGCAGGCAGGCAGAGGGATTAGGGATGATCAGGCAGGCAGGCAGAGAGGTTAGAGGCGATCAGGCAAGTAAGCAGGCAAGAGGTTAGGAACCAGTGATCCCGGATTGCGAGAGGCAGTTGAACATCCCGAAAGGAGTCCTAGATTGGGGCCCCTCACCCCATGCACAAATTTCGTACACCAGGCCTCTAGTTTTCAATAAAAGACCTTTATCATTCTGGCCAGAAGAATCAGAGAAAAGCTCCCAGGTAACCACCACGATGGAGAAATGAGAGAGAAATCCTAGAGGAGAGAGAGCCAGAGAAAGTAACTTTCCAAGTCTATCTAAACACCACACAAGTCTCGACTGACCTCCGAACAGTGTGTAGTGAGACAAGTTCAAAGCAACACAGCAATGGCTTAAAGAGTTGAAATGAGATTTAGCTGAATGTAACCTCCAACTGTTGAAAATGAGACAGAGTTTACAATGAATCTAATCTGGTGAATTGCCTGCAAAACAAACAAACAAAAAAAACCCCATTGACATTCTTCAGAGGGATATAACAGAAGTCAGAGTCTACACCACAAAACATTCACAATGTCCAGGATATAACTAAAAAATACTTGACATAAAAAGATCTAGAAAAATCTGATCCATTTTCAAGGGCAAAGATACTTAAGATGTCAGTCCAGAGATAACCCAGGTGTTGCAATTATTAAACAAGGACTTTAAGGCAGCTCTTATAATTATGCTCCGTGAAGTAAAGGAAATGTGCTAAAGATGGTGAAAAAGATAGAAAATCTAAGGTGACCAGACGTCCCGCTTTTGGTGGGACAGTCCCAATTTTAACAGTTTGTCCCGTGTCCCACGGCATTTTAAAAAAGTCCCAATTACACTTTGTAATATTTTAAGTAATAATAAAAAAAAAGAAATAAAAAAAAGACACCCCCCCCCCCAGTCAATGGTGTACCACTTTAAATCTGGTCACCTTAAGAAAATCTTAACAGAAAAATTAAAAATATAAATATTATATCTGAAAAATAATAATATTTGAAAATGCCAGATGAAAGAGTCAGTGAATTGGAAGATAAATCAACAGAAATTATTCAGTATTTTAAAAAGAGAAAGAAAAGCTTTAAAAAAGAACCCTCATAGCCCTATAAGACAGTATCAAAAGCTTTGACATATGGGTAATCCTCATCCCAAAAGGAGAGGGCAGAAAGGAGTAGAAAAATATTTGAAGAAATGATGTCTGAGAACATTCCAAATTTGGAGAAATACATACATTTATAGATTCAAGAAGCTCATTACATTCCAAGTAGGTAAAAGTAAAAGAAAACCACCTGTAAACTGCTGGAAACCAAAGACAAAGATAAAATACTGAAAGCAGAAAGAGAAAACAACACATTATTTGCAGGGAAAACATTTACAGTGTCCAGGATATAACCAAAATGACTATGGATTTCCCATCAAATATCACTGAAACCAAAAGACAGTGAAATAGGGATTTATTACATGCTAAAAGACACACACACACAAAGTCAACCCAGAATTATATATCTAATAAACATTCTTTTAAAAATGACAGCAAAATGAGACATTCAGATTCAGGAAAACCAAGTGAATCATTTACCAGCAGACAAGAACTACAAGAAATGCTAAAGATAAAGTTCTTCAGGCTGAAGAGAAATTTTATGAGAGGAAAACGGAATCTTCAGAAATGAGCCTGGCCAGTGTGGCTCAGTGGTTGAGCATCTACCTATGGGTCACTGGTTCGATTCCCAGTCAGGGCATATGTCTGGGTTGGAGGAGGCAGCCATTCAGTGATTCTCCCTCATCATTGATATTTCTATATCTCTCTCCCTCTCCCTTCCTCTCTGAAATCAATAAAAACATATTCAAAAAAGAAAGAAAGAAATGAAGAAGAATCAGACATAGCAACTATCTGGGTAAGTTTAAAAGGCCATTTTTTATCTTGTTATTTTTTTTTAATTGTATGAAAAATTACAATGTTGCCTTGTGGGTTTTTATATATGCAGATGTAATACATAACAACAATCAAAAAGCCTGGGATGAGGGTGGGTAAGGGAGCTATGGTTGAAAGTTTTCTGCATTGTATGCAAACTAGATCAATATTAACTCCAGACTGTGAAATGTTAAGGATGTATATTGTAACTCTTAGAGAAACAATTTTTTTAAAGTAATACAAAGAGGCATAACTAACAAGTCAACAGATAACAAAAAGAAATACAAAAGTATTATTAAATCTTAGAAAATATTTTAGACTAAATAATAATGAAAATACAACATATCAGAATGTGGGGGTGTAGCTAAAGCAGTGCCTAGATGGAACAGTACAGCTTAAATGCTTAAATCTAAGAAAAAAAATAAAAGAAAGGTCTAAAATCAATAGCCTAGAATTCCACCTTAAGAATCTAGAAAAAGAGGAGTAAAGGATACCCAAAGTAAATAGAAAGGTATAAATATGAGGATATAAATGAATCAAAATAGAAAACAGAAAAATAATTGAGAACATTAACAAAGCCAAGAGCTGGTTCGTTCAGAAATATCAACAAAATATTTAAAGTCCCTAGCTATATTGTTTAAGAATAAAAGTGAGCCCTGACTGGTTTGGCTCAGTGGATAGAGCATCGGCCTGCGGACTGAAGGGTTCCAGGTTCGATTCTGGTCAAGGGCATGTACCTTGGTTGTGGGCACATCCCCAGTGGGGAGTGTGCAGGAGGCAGCTGGTCAATGTTTCTCTCTCATGGATGTTTTTAACTCCATCTCTCTCCCTTCCTCTCTGTAAAACATCAATAAAATATATTTTTTTAAAAAAGAATAAAAGCAAGAGAACAAAACTTGCCTACATTAGGAATGAAAAGAGATTTTCACTACATATCCTAAAATAGTAAAGGATAATAAGAGAATATAATTTTATGCCAACAAATGCAACAATTTAACTAAAATGGGCAAATCTCTGAGATTTTCAACTTATCAAAACTAACATAAAAAAGAAAATCTGAAGAGTCCTCTGATAAACTTACTCATTGCCAAAAATCTTACAACAAGGGAAGTTCCAGGCCCATGTGGTTCTCTTAAACACTCAAGAGAGAAACACCACCAATCTTACATAAATGTTTTCAGAAAATAGAGGAGAAAGGGAATTATTTTCTGAGACTTGCATAACCCTAATACCAAACCTGAAAATGGTATTTACAAAAAAAAAGGAAACTACATGCCAATATCCCTTATGAACATAGATGCAAAAATCTTCAATAAAACATTATATCAAAACCAAAACACACATTCTGTTGTTGTTAAAATGCACATGAACATATTTTTTCCATTGCTTTTTTTCAAAGGGAATGGAAGGAAGAGAAGAGGGGTGGGGAGAGAAAAACATCAATGTGAGAAAGACACATCAACCAGTTGCCTCCTGCACCTGCCCTGACCAGGGTTGGGAAGCGAACCCGAAACCCAGGTACATGCCCTTGAGTGGGAATCAAACCTATGACCCTTCAAGGGGTGGGTCAATACTCTAACCACTTAGCAACACAGGCCAGAGCCAAAACTATATTTTTTAAAAACATAATATATTCTAATCATATAGAGTTTATCCCATAGTTGAAAATTTGATTTAAAATTTGAAAGTCAATATAACTCAATACAAGAAGATAAAAATGATCACTTCAATAGATAGTGGAAAATCATTTAACAAAATTCAATACCCATCCTATATAATAAAAGGGTAATATGCAAATTGACCCTAACAGCAGAACAACTGGGAATGACTGGTCACTATGATACACACTGATCACCAGTGGCAGACACTCAATGCAGGAGCTGCCTCCTAGTGGTCAGTGTGCTCCCACAGGGGGAGCTCTGCTCAGCCACAGGCCAGGCTGACAGCTGCCAGTACAGTGGTGGTGGTAGGAGCCTCTTCTGCCTCCTCAGCAGTGCTAAGGATGTCTGCTCCCCACTGGCGCGTGGACATTCCCCAAGGGCCCCCAGGCTGCCAGAGGGATGTCTGACTGCCAGCTTAGGCCCAGTCCCCGGGAGAGTGGGCTTAAGCCAGCAGGTGGGCATCCCCTGAAGGATCCCAGACTGCAAGAGGGCACAGACCAGGCTGAGGGACTCCCCGCCTCCCTCCACCCCCCAAGTGCACAAATTTTTGTGCACCAGGCCTCTAGTTTATAATAAAAAATAAGTAAATAATTCTAGGCAAGCTATGACTCATAGGGAACAATCCTCAATCTGATTAAGAGAATTTCCAAAAAGAAAACAAAACAAATGTAGAGTTAACATTATATTTTTGGATTCCCCTTAAAACTGAAAAATAGGAAAGATGCCTCAACTGTAACTACATCTAGTCAACAATGTACTAGAGACCCTAAGCTATCAGAATATGGCGAAAAAAAGAAAGAAAAGGAATAAAGGTTGAAAAGGAAAACTGTCCCTATTTGCAGATGACATGATTTTTAGGTTAAAAGTCCCAGTGAATTGCCCTGGCCGGGTAGCTCAGATGGTGGAGCCTCACTCCATACACTGAAAGGTCGTGGGTTCAATTCCTGGTCAGGGCACTTACATAGGTTTTGAGTTTGGTCTTGGTTGGTGCATGTACTGGAAGCAACTGGGTCGATGTTTCTCTCTCATTGATGTACCTTTCTCTCTCTCCCTCTTCCTCTCTCTAAAAAAAAAAAAATCCCAGTGAATCAACAAAACAATTATTAATGCTAATGAGTAAATGTTCAAAGTTGTACAATACAAGGTTAACACACAAAATCAACTGTAGTTTTATATACTAGTACCAAACTTTTGGAACATAATGCCTCCCCATCAACATTAAATACTTTGAAATTAACCTAACAAAGGATGTCCAAAATCTGCACACTGAAAATTACAAAACATTTCTAAGAGAAATTAAAGACCTACAAAAATTCCCAAACCATGTTTGGAAGAATCAACTTTGTTAAAATGGCAATTCCCCTCCAAATAGAGCTATAGATTCCATGCAATCCCAGTCAAAATTCCAGCAGGCTTTTTTATAGAAATTATTATTATAAAATGCATATACAAATTCCAATGACTTTAAAAAGTGATTTTTAAGAAGAAACAGTTAGAGGACTTACTATATAATCTACAGGAATCCAGACAAAGGAAGCCAGACACAAAAAAGTATATCTTATCTGTTTTCATTTATATAAACTTCTAGAAAATGCTGTCTATTCTATGGTGTCACACAGCAGATGGGGAGTTGATTGGGTGGTTGGAGCGGATGAGAACAGAGATAGATAACAAACAGGGCTGAAGAATAGAAAGGTTTAGTTACCTTGTTTACTCTGTTTCAAAGTTGCATACATCTGTCAACACTCATCAAATTGTACACTTGTACATGATACAAATCGTACCCTCTGCACAGTTTATTGACTATAAATCATACCTCTGTCGGGTATAATATAATTATACCTCTGTCGGGTTGTAAGTAGGAAGAAAACAATTTGCTAAGCTTTTATGTTTGCATGTTAAAAGTAAAAACTATGAAACTCCTTTAAACTCCTTCGATGCCAAATACTCCTTGCATTAAGCCTGCAGTGAATGCCCCACTGCCCAGCAGAGTTAGGGCCACACTCAGGACGCAGCAGCTCCCTATTCCAAAAGCAGGCACGTTGATCTCAGTGCTGCAGGGGACCGTTAGGTGATGACCTTTAAGATTTGCCTAAAACAGCCAGCCCCTGTCCAGGGACAGCAGATGAAGCCAGGGAATTGGGATTTAAACTCTCTCCACTGGGACCTCACCCTCCCACAGGCCCTCTGATTCCTGCTCCTCTTTGCCTCACTGCCCCCTTCTTCTTTCCTCGCAGCCTGGTAGTCACAGCTACCTCTTTACCCTTCCACCAGGTTTCCACTGCTCCCAGCTCCAGCCCCAGCCCCACAGCAGCCCCGCCCTGTTTTCCGCCCGAATGAGAGGGGAACACTGGAGACCAGTGTAATATCCTGTCCTTTCCACAGCCTCCCAGACAAGGCACCCGCGCCCCAGTCCGCGTCCTTCGCTCACCCGCCTCCGGGGCCGCCTCAGCTCCCCTCGGGTGCGGGAAGGTTGGCACCGCCGCCGTCCGTCCGGCCGAGCATCCAACCGGCCTGCGGGGCCAGCGGTCGGGTGCGCTCGCACCGCGGGCGGAACGCGCTCGGTCGCCCAGCAACACGCCGCGCGCCCTCCTCCGCCCGCCCTCGGCCCCTGGCCCCGGTCCCTCCGAGCTGTGGACGCCCCCCCCGCCCCCCGCGAGTTTCTGCCCCGCGGAACCAGCGCCAGGGCATCTTCGGACTAGGAACCCAAACCCAGGTTGAGCAGCCTCACCTCTCCGGGCGGTGACGACACTGGTCCCCAAGAGCCTCTGAACTGAAGGCGCTGGATGGGCTGATTTTGCCCAGCTTAGTCAACTGCTTTCTTGGCACTCGTGTTCCTCCTACATTTAATGAATGATGCTGGGCCACGAAACTTAAAGCTTTTCTTAAAAAACAAAAAAAGACAACATCATATGTCTGCATTTTCGCGGGGGTGGGGCAGATAGAAGGGATCCATGCTTTCCACCTAGGACCCAACTCCCAAGGAGAATCTTGAAATCCAAGGCATGAGATTCAGGAGAGTTCCTATTAAAATACCGGGTTCGGCCATATTCAGAGTTTCTGATGTCCAAGAGAAAAAAGGTTATACCCAGCAATAATTGGCATTATCTACTAACGTTGAATAGAAATCTATTCTATGAGCCATCAGAAAGGCATTCACATATGCACCAATAAACATACACACCACTACTCACAGATGCAAAGTTTTATTTACAATAGCTAAAAACTAGTAACAACCCAAATGTCCATCAGAAGTACGATGCATAAATCGATTGTGGTGTAAAATGCAGTGGTATGCATGAAAGAAATGAATAAACTTCTCTGTGGGTAACAACATAGATGAATCTTTCGCAAATGTAATATCCAGCTATTAAGCCAGACACAAGCGAGTACATTCTATACCATTCTGTTCACATAAAGGTCAAAAACTCAAGTCAGCAAAAACTATAGAACTTATGGATGTATGCTCAGTTGATGTATTACAAATAAATGCAAGGAAGTAATAACCATAACAGTTAAGACAGTCTTCTTGAGAGGGAGGAGAGTGATGGTGAGTCAGAGGGCAGTACAGGAGTCTTCCTGTGCTTGGGGTTTTCTATTTTTCAACCTTGATGATGACTGCTTGAGGGTTTTTTTTTATTTGTGAAAAACCATTACTTTCTGTTTTGTTCATTTTCCTGTGTTATATTGCACCAAAGGACACAAAGAAAAAGAAAACCCGGTTAGATGAAATAGGGTAGAATTCAGGGGTCCTCAAACTACGGCCCGCAGGCCACATGCAGCTCACCAAGGATGTTTATCCGGCCTGCCAGGTGTTTTTACCGCCTTGTTTTTTTACTTCAAAATCAGATATGTACAGTGTGCGTAGGAATTTGTTCATAGTTTTTTTTTAAACTGTAGTCCGGCCCTCCAATGGTCTGCGGGACAGTGAACTGGCCCCCTGTTTAAAAAGTTTGAGGACCCCTGGACTATAGATGGTAGTTCTTTGCTCAGTGCCTGGCATGTAGCAGGCCCTCAAATATTTATTTTATATCCCTCTCCTCTCAAACTCTCTTTCTCTCTACAAATACTCAAGCAACTGATAAATAAGATAAAGAAAGAGATAAACCTGCCATCCCTGAGGTTCCTGGCACCCACATCACATCCCCCTGCCCTGTGGGTGCTCCATGTGGCCAACTTCTCTCTCAGTGTGGCAGCAACCCTTCCAGACAATAAGTAAATTACTTTTCTGTGCTAATTAAAATCATGGGCAAATAACCCAAGTGCTTAGGAAGTGACTCATTGTTCTTGCTACCATCCTAGCTCCTGCACAAAAATAATGTATAGGCATGTTCCTAACTTAGAAACCTGTGAAAATTAGTGTAACTTTGAAATGGTTTAAATGAAAAGTAAATATTTTTCATTAATACTTTTTATAATCAAAAATGGTAAGTAATGCCCTAACCAGTTTGGCTCGGTGGATAGAGCGTCGGCCTGTGACTGAAAGGTCCAAGGTTCAATTCCAATCAAGGGCATGTACCTTGGTTGTAGGCACATCCCCAGTAGGAGGTGTGCAGGAGGCAGCTGATCGATGTTTCTAACTCTCTATCTCTCTGCCTTCCTCTCTATAAAAAAATCAATAAAACATATATATATTTAAAAATGGTAAGTAGGTATTCAGATATCAATGCTATATAATAAAAGCCTATTATACTAAGTGTCTGGTTATCCGATGGGCCGTTCAGCCAATCAAAGCGTAATATGCTAATGATATGTTAAGGCCACTCAAACGCTCACTATAACATGTACTGACCACCAAGGGGCAAACATTCTGACAGGTAGGTTAGCTTGTTGCTGAGGTTTGGCTGATTGGGACTAAGCAAGATAGGCCAGACACACCCTGGAGACCTCCTGCAGTCTCTCCCAGGCTGGCCAATCTCCCACATCCCTCCCTGACCCCAATCATGAACCAGTGGGGACCCTTGGCCTGACCTGCACCCTCTCAAAACCCAGGACCCCTTGGAGGATGTAGGAGAGCAGGTTTTGGCCCGATCCTGCAGGCCAGGTCATTGGACCCCACTGGTGCACAAATTCATGCACCAGGCCTCTAGTATAATATAATATCATACTATAATATAATAATATAATAATATATAACAATATATATATATTTAATATATATATAATAATACTATATATATAATAATACTATATATATTATAATACTATAATATAATAATATAATATAATATCATAATATAATATAATACCATGAGGTAGATAGCATAGCTTCATTTTATAGATAAAGTACTATGTTCAAAGACATTAAGGATTTACCTTAGGTCCCCTAGCTAGTAATCAATCCTGTGCTAGGAACTCTATTCTAGGTCTACTTTCACCAAAAGAAAGAAAGAGAGAAAAGGAGGAAGGAGGAAGAAAGGAAGGAGAAAGGAAGTGAAGGAGGAAAGGGGAAGAACAAGGAAGGAAAGAAAAGAAGGAGGGGCAGAAGGATGGATAATAATAGTTGTGATCTAAAGGCATTTCAAATTCATTGTTGATATTGTAATGCCTTCATATGAAAATGTTAATACTTCTGGTGCTGTCTTAAAAGAGCAGCATAAAAATAACTCAAGCAATCATTGAAATACTATGATATCTATTTTTTTCCACTCTCAAGCCACCACCTACCACTCCTCTTGTCAAGTTTTGGGTCCCCTATTGGTTCACTACATAGCAAGTAAAGGAAGATCCAATGTAATATTCAGCTTCCATAGCTCCACAGAATCCTCACAGAACAATTCCAAACAAAGTTCTCCAAAGAGAATTCAAGGCCCCTCATAACTAGGGTCTGCCCAAAGGTCAAACTATTTAGAAAATAAATAATTGGAATTAGATCTTCACTTCATATTATGCAGCAAAATAAATTCCAACTGGATGAAAGATTTTATTGTACATAAGAGTAGCAGATGTGTGCTGGGCCAGCACAGCCAAGAGTTCGGTGAGACTGGGGGGGGGGGGGGGGGGGGGGGTGCAGCGAAGGATGTAGAAAAGACAGACAAAGCGAATAAGCTGGGTCTAGGTGGATCTCCTGTGCCTGGCTGAGGCCACAGAGAGAGATCCAGACAGCAAGCTGAGCCTTTATTTTATAGCCAGAGGTAAACAAGGTAGTGGTCACCATAGTTACAATGTTCTTGTGAGTTTCACTTGTTTTGGCAGCACTTGCTCTCACAGTCCATTAGCTACCCAGATAGGATCTAGGGAGCATCATGAGGTCAAGCCTAAGCTGGGACTTGTTTGTGGCTTTGCCAACAGGTCAGTCCGAGGCTTAACCCTATAGCCACTCCCTACACAGATGTAGATAAGATTTGTAAGCATGTTCTATATAAATAAAAGGCTAATGTGCAAAGTGTCCCCTCAGGAGTTTCCACGGGGAGACCGGGAGTTCGATTGCTCACTGTGATGTGTGCTGACCACCAGGGGGCAGCACAAAACAAAGGAAGGCCCTGGCTGGCATCCTGAAGACCCCAATGGACCCTGATCGCCCGCTAGTCCTAGGGACCCTACCATGAACAAATTTCATGCACCAGACCTCTAGTTAAACCATAAAAGGCAGAAACTATAAATAAAAATATTAATGGGTATTTTTAAAACACCTATGCATTTAAAAATAAAAACATAATGCAAATAATAGCTAGTGAAAAACTCACATTTATGGCAGACAAGGAATTAATATTCTTCGGATGAGAAATAGACATGCAGTCAAAATTTTTAATTGAATAATGAAGACAAGAATTGGCAGTTCCCAAAAGAAGTATTTATGGCCAATAGAAATATTAAAATATTCAACTTCAGTAGCAATCTCAGAAATGCAAAATTAAACAACGGTATGCAATTTTTTGCCAATCAACTTTAAAGTTCAGTAACAGAATACATGCATAGGAGTAAGAAAATAGGATCAGTCATAGATTTCTGTTTTCATTTTGCTAGATGTCATATAGTAAAATGTCTCAAAAGCCTTAAAAACTTGCATGTCTTTTGACCTAGAGATTCCACTTTTATTAACTACTTCTAACCACAGAGGCATGTAAATTTAACAATAATGAGTGAAGCATTGTTCTAATCACTGGAAGGCATGAATCCTGGCTTAAATTGAGTATCCTCAGTGCCTAGGACATGCCTGGCACATGGAGAGCGCTCACAGATGGACACACCTAAATGATGTCACTGATTTAGCATTAGTTCAGACTGAGCTGCTGCCGGAACACAGACTTACCATCATAGAGATGTGAAGCCATAGATGCTCAGGCTTTGGGGGATGTACATGAACCATTACCCATGAGCCCCTTGATCACTGGACCTACTCACTGCCTGGTTATATTTATACAATTCACCTCTAGCAAAAGTCTCAGTCCGTGGTTTTTAGCAAAGGTTGTTTATTCAAAGGTAAAACAACAATAGCAACCTTGGATACTATCAATATTTGGTTTTGACATAAATAACTTTAAGTGATATCAAATGCAAATTAGAAATTAAAGTGGTAAATGGAAAGCAAATATACTCAGTTTGCTCCCCTGCTAGACCCAAAGGCAGCCTTGCCTACAGAAAGCAGCCACCATAGAAACCCTGGAGCTCTCACAGCTGCACTCCAATATGGTGATGAGGAAGGAGTAGAGCCTTTCAATGAGTTACAGTACGAGGATGACACTGGAAAGAATGGAAGACATCACATTGCACTTGCATGAGTCTTCATTCCTTTCCTCATCAGTTAGGTCACCACAGGAAACAGGTGGCATGCTCAAAAGGATTTAACAGGGTTCAGGGAGCAAAGAGAATTAAGAGAACTAACATTCCATGTTTAGCAACAACAGGGGGTATTGCCACTTTTGATAGGAAGGGGCAAGGATGAAAAGAGGTGTTAGCAGAGCCTGGTGAGAGCTGAAGCTGGGAAGAGGGGCCACCTGGCAGGAGCTATAGACACAGAGAGACATGAAAGGACAAAGCCACAGTGATGTAGGGAGGAAGCAGAAGGAAGAAGTACACCTACTGCTCTGTCTTCCCAGCCTCCATTCCTGCACTATTGCCCCACATTGGCCAAACCCAGTTGGAAGTCCATAGAGATTGGCTTCTGGGGCAGAGAACAACAGATCAGAGGAAGGTGCTCAGAAGAATAATAGAGAATAACTAGCAAAGTCCGCTACCCCAATTTGCCTGTACTGCTTTAATCCACACGAACTGATGTACGGAGGCTGCTGCCCTGCCTGAAGGTCCTCCCTCGCATTGCTCACCCCCAGCCTGCTCACCCTGTTTTCCCCCTGGTGACCTGATTAGCAAATGGAGTGTAGGAATGAAATCCTGAGAAGTCAACCTTCACCCTTCCCTGGGGTGCCTCAGAAGACTGGCCACCCAGCTTGATCTCAGGGTGTTTAAGATTAGGTAAAAGTAGCAAGCACTGAGCAGAAAGAAAATTCCGTGAATAAAATTATCCATTTGAAAAAAAATACAAATAACACCAACAACCTGGGTACAAAGCAGGTATACCTGGCTGAGAATTAAGGGTTTATTTTTCTTGGGTAGCGCCTGGTATTTAGCATTCCAGTTACACTTTACACTTTCAAAGGATTTGCTTAGGTGTTCGCCAAGTATCGTAATGCACTAGAGATTTTACTGAGTTTGAGGTCAGAACCATTCTTTTTCTGAAGGTAGACATGCAAGACTGTTGGCTGTGCTTTGTAGCCTAAACATTGAGCTTAGAGAACCAATGCCTGGTTTATCCTTAGAAAAACTAACAGCTCTCCTTAAGTAAGCTGTAAAAACAGAAGCTGCATTTAGCTGGAGATTGCTTGCTGCCTGAGACTTCTGTTCACCAGTCCACTTTTCCCAAATGAACCTCCCCCAGGACCAACCTGTGGGAGAAGAATAAGCTTTGAAGATATGTTGTTTTCTGTTCTTCGTTGAAGGAAATATTTTTTTCTATCCACCTGGTTCTGATTACTAAGTAAAGCAGAATTCAAAAATTATCAGAACCTGGTAAACAGAGCCCACTGAAGCCCCGTCTAAAATTTGTGGGTCATTGTTCATTGAGCCCAGGAATTCACCCCAAAACTCCAGCTCTTCCAACTCAGGAATCTTCATCTCAGCAGATGGATCTATATCTGTTGAAACCCTGTTGTGGATTTGATTTTTCATATAGTATATTGTTTGTCACATTTAAGCCCTGGCACCCCACTAAGCTTTCTTGCACATGCAAACCAATATTTAGGGTCTTTAATATTTGAAGTATCCATGATAAGCTTAGTATGCTTGCTTCATTTCAGATGGACTTAGACTCCCAGGAAGAAACTTTTTAAGGGAATCTGTATCAAATAATACTAAAAGACAGCAACTAAAGTTTCTTTGCAGTAATATATTGGGTTTTGAGGATTTTAGAAAATTATTTCAGTGATACTTCTCCAAATGAGTCTTAAGTGGTTCTTTCTAACACTGTCCATGAGAAGAGAGAATGAGGGAGAAAGGAGAGTGTCTGGGTAAATTCGGGGTCCTGATTTCTCACTTCAGTACTCCCCAAGTTCAGGTGCTGAGGATGGAATGACCTCCTAGAAGCCAAGACGCACTTCCTTCACCTTTCCTATAGGGATGCTTCCTGGATGCAGGCCCTAGGTCTTGCCTGCGGTCACTATAGCCAGGGAGATGGTGGCGCAGGAGCCATAGGATCTCTCCTCTCTTCCGCCTTGAGCTTCCTCCCGCCCCCCGCCCCTTGAAGGTCCTTAACCTGTGCCTCTTTCAGAGTCTGTATCCTCTTCAGGTGTCGCTTTTCTCAGGGAAACTAGGAAGGGACTCTAGGCAGGGTCCTGATGGGTGCTGAGAGGTGGGTCTGTCTAGACACCAGGACCTCACTCCCCACAGGGGAGTTCCCCTTTCCTCTCAGACTGTAGCCAGGAGGAACTGTGATTTCCAGGGAGCCAGGCTGGTCATCTGTACAAGACCTGTAAAGAGGAGGGGCGAGAGTGCCTGGATTGCAGGTCTGCAGTACCTGCCAGCATGCATTCAGCATCCTACACCACCCAAGCACCCAGAGTAGAAGGCTCTTTATGCTTGTTGTCATTTAGTGCATTTTCTCTGCACACAGTTGGTGTGAAGTAAGTATTAATATACATACCTCTTTTAAAGTTGAGAAAACAAAGGCTCAGATAGAGCAAGTCCGAGTACAGATTAGAATACAGATGGGATCCCAAATCCCATACCTTTAAAAATAAGCCTTATTATCCCTGTCAACTGCATGAATAAGTCAATTTGGAGCTTATATAATGGGAGAGACTTCAGTCTCCGAGAAGAAGCCAGCCCTGCCAGGGGAATGTGCCCAGCCCCTCCCCTCCCCCTCCCCTCCCTCTTCTCCTCTCCGTCTCCTGCTGCTTGCTGTCTTTAGAGATACTTGGAAGTGAAAAAGGGAAGACTTTTGCCCCAAATTTACCATGATACATAGACCACAAAACTAGAGCAAAAGGTACAAAAACATGCTCAAAGTCACTAATCATCCAAAAGATACAAATCAAAATGACAATCAGGTACCATCTCACACCTGTCAGAATGGCTGTCATCCACAGATCAACAAACGACAAGTGCTGGTGAGAATAGGTGAAAATACGGAGAAAAGGAACCCTCCTGCACTGCTAGTGGGAATGCAGGCTGGTGCAACCACTGTGGAGAACTGTATGGCGTTTCCTCAAAAAACTAAAAGTGGAACTCCCATTTGACCCAGTGATCCCACTTGTAGGAATATAACCCAGGAAACTAGAAACACCAATCAGAAAGGATATATGCACCCCTATGTTCACAGCAGCACAATTTACCATAGCTAAGATTTGGAAACAGCCTACGTGCCCATCAGCAGATAAGTAGATTAAAAATGGTGGTACAAAAAAACAAGACAAAAAAAAACTGTGGTACATCTACACAATGGAATACTATGCTGCTGTAAAAGAGAAAGAACTCTTACCATTTGCAACACCATGGATAGACATGGAGAGCATTATGCTAAGCAAAACAAGCCAGCCAGAGAAAGATAAATATCACATGATCTCACTCATTTGTGAAATATAATGAACAACATAAACTGATGAACAAAAATAGATCCAGAGACAGAGAAGCATCCAACAGACTGTCAAACCTCAGAGAGAAAGAAGGGAGGGGGAGGGGGGAGAGGAGGAGGGGCAAGAGATCAAAGGACTTGTATGCATGCATATAAGCATAACCAATGGACACAGACAGTAAGGGGGTGAGGGCATGTGCTGGGGGGGGGTGGAGGTGGCTGGAGAGAGGTCAATGGGGGGGAAAGGAGACATAGGTAATACTATATGTAATACTTTAAACAATAAAGAATTTAAAAAAAACTAGAGCGAAAGGGAGGGAGCTCTTCTTCCTGGTGCCTCTTCTCCCAGAGTCTCCTGCCCCTTTTGCAGAGACACCATGCATCGACTCCAGCACCAACCCTCCCTAGATTCACACAGGTCCTGGTGCCCCTGGGTGGGGTCATCAGGCCTCACAGTCACCCCAGCTACTCCAGGCTTTGTTCCTATAACTCACAACAGCTGGAATTGGGAGTCCAAGCTCCTCACTTGGAAAAGAAGGGAACCGAGACCCCAAGGGTCTCCCCTAGTTCCTCAGAAAATTCTACTTTGGTTGGACCACGGCCAAGCTCCCCGGCCTCTCCAACACCCTATCTGCATCTCCTCATATCCTCTCTAGTCCTCGCTTCCTCCCTCTCCCACCTCTTGGGACAATGACCTGGTTTATTCTCATTCCAGCACCTGCAGGAGTTTTAGAAGCTTCTGCCCCAGTGTAAACTGACCTTCAACCCGAGGACTGCACACTTTATTTATTGAAACCACTTCTTTTGGCGGAGTGTGAGGGGGGAGGGTCAGGAGGAGGTCAGAGGAGACCAGCGATTCACAATGGAAGGTATTTGGCAGGAGGAGGTCGGTGGGATGAGGAGAGTGAGATCCACCCAGATTGAATGCATCATTGAAAGCATTTGAAAGAAAAGAAACTTACAGGAGTCCCACACCACCCCGAGGAAGGTAGGGGACATCAGAACACTAGAGGTGGCTGGGGCACCGTGCTGCCAGGGGGCTTGTCCAAGGACAGCAGCCCAGAAGGAAAGGAGGCTCGTGTGCACCTCTCTCAGGGACTCCCACGCATGCGTTCCTTGCAAATAAAACTTCAGGAGTGGTCTCCAGTTAATATTTCCCAACAAGGCAGGTTCAGAGGGTGTGGTCCTTTAAGAAAATCATTACACCACACAGGTAAGGTGTGTGGGATAAAAATGGTTTGGATCCTAAAAACAGGAAGGGAAATAAAGCAACGCCTGATGATTTCAACTGCGCTGCCATCGCCAAGGCAGCTGAGAGTCTGGCACCCAGGATATCAGTAACTCTCTCTGCGAAAACCCAAATCTAGCCCAGCCTCCCCCACCACCCCCCAGCTTCAGGGTGGGAAGGCTGCAGTCCACACCCTAGAAACCCAAGAGCACCACCAGAGTTCTGCTGCAAAGCTTTTCCTTCTCACTGCATGGGCTGACTTCATTTGTTTGCCAGTTTAAACATACTATTTAAACATGGACATTTCCTTTAAAGCAACAAGTAAAATAGTTTGCTTGATGGAAAGTTGATGTGGCTCTTTAACTTTTAATCAGTATCTGCTATTGAAAGGCATGGCTGCTGCCTTTGCGGGGGGGGGGGGGGGGGGGGGGGGGAATAAATAATTGCCTTGGGCCACATGTTGATGGCCCTTGAGGGGGCATTGATTCTATGTCCGGCACCAGTGAAGTGAGGGCATTTCTGATTTAATCAAGGCAACCTGATAATGTTGCTTAAAACTGACAATGGATGCCAGGGGGAGAGCCATGCCCAGTAGGCCTGGAAGCTCAGGGATGCCAGGACTCTGAGACCCTGGCCAGCAGTATTTGCCTCCATTCATTGATTCCTCTTGATCCATTCATTCCACAAGCCCACTGGACTGAGACAGGCTCTGTGTCACTTGGAGACTTTGGAATGGGTAGATATGGTTTTCAGATTCCAGCATCCTTTCCCACCTGACACCAGCATGCCCAATGTCTGGATTGGTTCATTGATTGAGTCAACAAATCTTTACTGAAAGCCTACTATATTCCAGGCTCTGCTCTGGCAGCAGGGAACACTGTGGTTCTCCCTGCTCCCCAGAGCTTCTAGTCCAGTGGCAATAAGTAAAATGAAAGAAAACACACACACACACACACACACATTCACGAGTTTGCTTTAGGAGAGTAATAAAATCCTGTCAGGAATCTGGAACAAGGTGTGTACCTAAAAGGAGAACTCAGCCCTAGCCGGTTTGGCTCGGTGGATAGAGCATGAGCCCCTGGACTAAAGGGTTCGGGGTTTGAGTCTCATCAAGGGCACATACTTTGGTTGCAGGCTGGATATCTGCCCCTGGTCCGGATGCATGCGGGAGGCAACCAATCGCTGTGTCTCCCAATCATGTGTGTCTCTCTCTCATCTATGTTTCTCTCTGTGTCTCTCCCCCTCCCTTCCCCTCTCTCTAAATAGCAATGGAGATAATATCCTCTGGTGAGGATTAATGAGGGGGGGGGGGTGTTCATTTGGTTGGGAAGGTCTGCAAAGTCCTCACCACAGACCCAGGGAGGCTGTGCTGGACTTGCTACACCAGATGATAAGTGTTGGCAGCTGCATTTCTTACTTGGGTCCATTTACAGTAGGCAACCAGGACTGTAACATTCAGAAAGTGATCAAACTTCCTGCAAATCTTGCTAGTAGCCCAGCAAAAGGAAATGCTTCCAACGGGGTTTCTTCCTAGTGTTTCTGCTTCGAAGCAAAATCGCTGCAATGTGAGCTAGGTACTGGGTTTTGCTCTGTGGCCAATAGGACAAGAAAAACCAACCAACTTCAAACAAATGCAAAATTTTGAAGATACAATTTTCTTCTGATGTTAGTTTTGAAATAACTGCTGAAAGTCTCAGAAGCCACTCTGAACAGTGTCCTCCAATCGAATATTAATTTTAAATAATGAATGCAACCACCTTCCAGCCAGGTCAATAAATTAGTCTTTTGTCAGTCCAAAACCCAATTTTAAAATTAGGAGAGAATCAGGATGCCTGGCTAGAGTGAATTTTTAACCTCCCCTCCCCATATATTAGATATGGGTGTATTTTGTTTTGTTTTGTTTTTACAAAAGCTTTGTTAAATAGAACTATGTAAATTTGAGGATCATCACATTTGATAGCCAAAGTTAAACCACTAGGTCCAATCCAGAGGCCCTGGGAAAGCTCCTGGGTAAAGGTGTGTGGGGTGGGCAGGGGTAGATTGAAGGGGTGGTGGTGGTGGTGGTGTCAGTGCCTGAGAAACTAATACTCCTAGACTGTTCTGGAAGAATTTAAGCTTACGCTGGCAGCCTGGAGGCAAGAGATGATATTCAGTGAGTTTTCTGGAGCCCTCAGCTTCCTTCACAGCTCCCCATCATCTGGAGCTTCTATGTGGGGAGGTTCTGATCTACCCTCACCCAGGCCTCGCCAGGATCTGTGACACACAGTAGGACTCTGCTCCTCAAGACCTGCTACCAGACCTAGAATGTGTCACGTTTCCCCCTAATTTTCCAACTCTGTAAGTAAGGTGCGCACTCCCCTCCCTCCCCTAGGTCCCCACCCCCGCGGTTTTCAAGTAGCCAGAGGAGAGTATGGGCACCACTGGGCAGAGGTGGGGCTCCAGATTCCCACAGGGGCGAGGAGACACTCCCCGGGACCCGGCACTTCCTCGAGCTGGTGCTGACCTCTGTGGATAAAGCAGCCCGGGACCCGGGAACACTGGTGCCTGGGGATGCCCAATGGCTGCGAGGACCAGGCCTGGGCAGGGGCGCGCGCCGAGGGAAGGAGGGTCCCTTCTCTGCGGAGACCCAGGGAGCACTTACTCCTTCCTCCCAGGCTGGTGGTTGCCCCGGAGGGCACGTCGCCCCTCCGGATCTTTCTCATTTGAATACATGAAAATGCAAGTTGACTTTGGCAAGGCGCTGCTCTTTCGCAGCGAGAGGGACCGTTTTGTCGCTCGGGGGTGAGGCGAGCGGTGAGGGGCAGCTCCCGCTCCAGCATCCGGCTGCGGGTCCGCGCCCCAGCAGTTCCGAGATCCGAGGGCGCCTCCGCCAGCAGCCGGGGAAGGGAGAGCAGTGGTCGAGAACTGGGATCGAAAGGTTACATTGGGTTTTGTTTTGTCTTGTTTTGTTTTTTAGTAAAGTTGAAGCCCTATGTGAGTGTTTTTGTATTGGTCCACACACACCTACATGGCCAAGGGGCAGGCCGGGAACTTGACTTCTCCGCACAGAGCCAGGACCGGGCCAGGGAGGGGCCCACGGCCCCTATCCCCTGAGTGTGGGCGCCTTGTGAATGGCGAGTCAATTTCTTCATTCACTTTTTAATGGTAGGAAGGCAAGTGTGGGAAAAAAAAAAAAAAGAAAGAAAGAAAGAAACGGATATGAAAAGAGGCAGGGAAGGGCCGAAGGAACCGTAGCTCCGAGCGTCTGTCCTGCCCCTGAGCCTCAGGCTGGTCCGGGCGGTGGGGCCCGAGGGCTGGGCCGCGCCTCCCCGGGGCGCCCGCGCCCCTTCCCAGCTCCGCACACGCGGTGGCTCCCTTAGGCCGGGCGCCCGGGAGGGCACTCAGGGGCGCCCGCGCCAGGCCTCCCTCAACCCCAGCCTGCGGACTCCCCGTCTCGGTTTCGGTGCCTCCGATTCCCTCTCGCAAGCGGGGGCCTGCGGAGGAGCGCGCACCGCCCTGCAGAGCGCGGCGGGGCCCGCGGGGGCCGAAACCTGCCCCCAAACCCCGTCGGGGAGAGGGTCGGCGGGAGAGCGGACAGACTAGGGGACCCCGGGGCA
This sequence comes from Murina feae, assembly GCA_004026665.1. Classification (NCBI taxonomy): domain Eukaryota; kingdom Metazoa; phylum Chordata; class Mammalia; order Chiroptera; family Vespertilionidae; genus Murina; species Murina feae. The sequence continues at coordinate 87,696 of PVJC01001727.1, forward strand.
GAAAGTCCGCGAACGGCCCCGAGGGCCCCGCGGAGCTGCGCCTCGGGTCCTGCTCTCTGCGCGCTCGCGGTCCCACTGAGCGGGAAGGACCCCGGCGCTGCCCGGGCAGCGGCTGGACCCGAGGCGCCTGCCCCGCCTTCCATGCACCTCTCCCCGCGGTCGCCCTCCGCTCCCCCCGGCCTCGGTGATACCCAAGGAAGGGGCTCCAGCCAGGCGATGCCGGGAAAGCCGGGCGGAGGTGCAGAGTGTGGCCGCTGCGCCGTGCGCCGCCTGCTCCCCCTGCGAGGGGTAAAGGCGCAGACCCCTAGGGCGTGGAAGGCGCCGCTTCCGGGAAGGGCGGGGCCGTTTCCTCTCGCCAGGGGCCCCATGAGTAGCCCCGCAACCCCCAGTCAGACAGCCCCCCGGCTCCTCTGCCCCAGGAGCCCGCCCGCCCCGGTACCTGGGCGTCCCAGGCACCGTTCTCGCACGGGTGTGGCCCAGGACTCCCCAGGAGCCGCCATGTGGCTGCCCTCGTGGCTCCCCGAGGCTGGGAACGGGTCTCGCTCCCCGGAGAGCGCAGCCGTCTTCTCAGAGCTCATTCGGGAGATGATGTTGGGAAGCACCGAAATGCGGCCCGCAGGCGTGCCGCTCGAATGCCCACTGGCCAGCAACCGGAGGCCCTCAGCAGCTTTATTTGTTTATTTGTTGTTTATTTTCCACATCAAAGATCCGGCATGGCCCAGATGATTCGTCTTTAAACCTTGGGGAAACCACTGGCTGGATCTGGGTGCACTAAACCTTCGCCTCCTAAATTTATCAGGGGTCTCGGAATACCGCCCACTGAGATGGAGAGACTTGGAGCTAACCGAGGTGCCACTGTCCTCCTAGGCCTTAGGCAGGCGGCTTGTGAACCAACGTCTCTCCCCCGGGGAGACAGGGAGGTGTGTGAGGTCTCGGTCTCCCCGGGGTGGGGTGGGGGAAGCTTGCAGGGGGCGCCGGCGGGAGGATTCAGCGCTCCCTCCCCACGACAGGAGGCGCTGCGCTCGCGGCAATGCAGCGGTCTGCAGGGTCTGCGGGTCTGCGGGTCTGCGGAAGCCTCCAGCTGGATCAAGGCTCTA
>PVJC01001728.1:0-88754 GCA_004026665.1 Murina feae
GGGACCTGGGAAGCTGCCAAGCAGGCCGCCAACTCTTTCCCACTCACCCGTCCCCTGCTGCCTTCCTTTCCCACTTCCCGGTGCCGCCAAGGGGTCTGGGGAGCTGCCAAGCAGGACCCCGGCCCCTGCAGCCTTGCTTTCCCGCTCCCCGGTGCCCCGCAAAGGGCCTGGGCAGCCACCAAGCAGGCCGAGACCCCCCACCGTCTCTTTCCTGCTCTCCGGCCCACCACCTTGCTTTCCCACTTCCTGGTGCCCTGCAAGGGGCCTGGGAAGCCCACCAAGCAAGCCACTGACCCCCTGCTGCCTCTTTCCCACTCCCCGATGCCCCTCCAAGGGCCTGGACAGCTGCCAAGCAGGCCACCGACCCCCTGCCACCTCTTACCCGCTCCCCGATGCCCCGCAAAGGGCTTGGGAAGCCCACCAAGCAGCCCGCCGACTCCCTGCCGCCTCTTTCCCGTTTCCCGGTGCCCTCCAACCCTGCTGCCTCTTTCCCACTCACGGGTCCTGGGTCCTGCGCTGTCCTGCCCTGCAGCCGCTCTGTGCACTCGGGAGGTCCCTCAGCCTGGCCTGTGCCCTCTCACAGTCTGGGACCCCTCAGGGGATGTCCACCTGCTGGCGTGCCTGACCAGCCTGGGTGAGGGGCTTTAAAGCTGCCCACAGCTCCCATTGACCCAATGTCCCAGCAAGGCTGGCTGGAAGCAGGTTTCTAGGGTTTATCTCCTATAATTAATGCTGTTTCTTTAAGGCCTGGAGTTTGTTTATCTTCTATAATTGATGCACTGTTCCTTTAAGGCGGCCTACTAACTACTAAGGAAGCCTCCTCTCTGCCTCACCTCGCAGCGTCTATAATGACACAATGTTACTTAGTGGTGAGGCCCAGGCTGCTGTGTCCTTCAGCTCCCGAGGATTCTATGATTGTTATATTGCTTCAAACCTGTGTTTCGCTAGAGCCAGTTTAAGTGGAGCAGGCGCAGCTTCACTTTCGCTCCTGCCGCAATGGAAGCTGCCATTTACTCAGGTCCATGAGTGGCAGCTTCCATGTTGGCTGGGCTAATTTGCATACAGCCGCTCTGATTGGCTGGTGGGCGTGGCTTACCCCGTCTCAGAGAAACAGTTAATTTTACTATTTCGCTTTTATTAGTTTAGATGCCAATTCTTCCCAATTTGATCTATACATTCAATCCCAATCAAAATCCCATCAAGTTATTTTGTGGATATTAACAAACTGATTCTAAAATGTATATGGAAAATCAAAAGTCACAGAATACCCAACACAGTAAAACAGTCTCCTCTTATCCACAAGGAATACATTTCAAGATTCCCAGTGGATGCCTGAAACCACAGATAGTACCAAACTTTACATATACTATACTTTTTCCTGTACATACATACCTATAATCAAGTTTAATTTATTAATGTTAGTGGTTACTGTTGGAGAAGGAAAAAGAGGAAAGGATTCCAAGGTCATTTTTAAACATCTCCTGTTTGAAATAACTGCAATTATTATTTATAAAGATCTGATGCAAGTATGTCATAAAGCTAAGATTTTATTCAAACAGGTAGTATTTCTAGTCTCCATTCCTATGTATACAGTTAAAATATTTCATAGTATAAAATAATCTAATCTAATCTAATAAAAGAGTAATATGCATATTAACCATCACTCTGAGACACCTAAGCTACGTCCATCAGCCAAGCCACACCCACCAGCCAATCAGAGCAACCATATGCAAATTAAGCCAGCCAAGATGGCGGCCAGCAGCCACGGAGCTAGAGCAAACAGGAGGCCAGTGATGGAGGAAACTGCCTGCCTAGGCCAACTGTGGCCTCTGCTCAAGGCAAAAAAGTTTCAATTATAGAAGCCACAGAGCTAAAGCAAAGAGAAGGCTTCAATGCCTGCCTAGGCAGGCTGTAGCCTCCACTCAAGGCAACAAAGTTTCAATTATAGAAGATAAATAAACCCCAGAAACCTGCTTTCAGCCAGCCTCACTGGGACCTTGGGTCAATGGGAGCTGTGGCCAGCCTGCAAACAGGCCTTAGCCCCTCACCCAGGCTGGCCAGGCATGCCAGCATGTGGACATCCCCCGAGGGGTCTCAGACTGGGAGAGGGCACAGGCCAGGCTGAGGTACCCTCCCACCCAAGTGCACAAATTTTTGTGCACTAGGCCCCTAGTTTAAAAATAAGAGCTAGGAGAGAATAATGAACATACTATGGCTGGTCCCAAGTGTAAGTGGGATGAGAAATCTCTGGGAAAGGGGTCACTCTGAGCTGCTGGTAGGCAGATGGGAGAGGAGAAGACAGCAGCAGGTCAGGAAGATGGGAAGGATTCTGATGGAAACAAAGGAAGAAGAGGAGACCTGGGCAAACCCACGACTGGCCTTAGAAATCATAGTGACAGAAAATTGTTAGGTCCCTCTGGGGAGGACATCTGACACCTCAGAGGATAGGCAGAGATGGGCAGGATATGAAGAGAACAGTTTCCCATCGCAAAGATGTTTGCTGCCTCCATGAAGGTGACCTCATGGCCAGGAGAAGCTGTCCCTTGTTTAGAGAAGACAATCTGGATGGTAATGATTTCAGCGCTTAGGAAAATGACCCCTTTGGAGCTAGGGCTTATGACTCATGGCCCACGAAGGAGCCTCCAGGCTGGAGAACTTTAGAAAACCATTTTGTGAATGTATGCATCAGTCCAAAAAAGAAAGGTCCATAATGCTTACAATGTCCTTGAAGGAGTGTGGGAGCCCAAAGTTTAAGAACCACTGAGAACAGAAGGAGTACAAGGGTACACTCGAGAGGGGGGGAGGTCAAGGGGAAAAAATGGAGACTTATTTAACACTCTTTGTAATACTTTAAGCAATAAAACAAAATTTAAAAAAAAAGAACATTATAAACTGGAAAAAAAAAGAGTACACTCGAGGTTGGCAAAGGCCGCCCCCAAAACCTCTTAGCAACCACACATTGTGATGCTTTCAGCTGGGTTGACCATCACTAAAGGGCAGGAAGTCCCTGGGATAGGCAGGTGGCAGCAACACTTGCATCCAAACAAGCAGATGCCTGGATTCTGGACCCCTCAGAAATTGGCTCTAACCCTATATCATCTTCAAAGGGGAGAAGGCATAGTCCTTCTATATTACTCCCCAGGAAAATAGTAGCATGCTCCATTTTATCGGCAGTTCCTACTACCCTTAAGGGGTTAACAGAGGAGAACTGTATTTGATTACTACGGAGTTTTAAAAAAAACACACGCACAAAAAAACGGACACAAAGTCAACATCAGAGTCCACATTACCGAACCCCCATTCAGCACTCTGAATCATGTGGTCTCTCTGGTTTCTATCTCCATGTTTCTGAATCTATAACCAACATTTCAATTAACTCCTGTACTCTGCACTTTGAGGCAAATCTGGTCGTAAGCAAAAACAACTTAAAAAGTCTGAAGTCCTTACTCCCTTTTAACCCTAAGCACCAAAAAGGTGTTGTCATCCCCCAACCCTGAAATGTCTTCCCAGAAAGTGAGTTAAAATGGCACTTCTGCCTGTTCCACTTTTTTGATTGTATTTACAGATTAACGACTTCTGGTTTCCTTGCTTCTCACATTTTTTGCTCATTTCATTCACAAATGAGTTTTATGAAGCAGAACCTATTATAAAACAATATAAAATTCAAGAACTTGGGATTAAGACAATTTTAAATTGAGGCTGGGCCAAATTCCTCAGACCAAAGGAAAAAATCAAAATATGTCTTTTTAGACATTTCTACAAGTTATTTTGTGATAGCACAACTAATCGATATATCCTTCCACATCACATTATTTTTTAAAACCAGCTATAAAAGTCAACTGAGTTAATATAATTAAATTATTTAGTAGTCCTTTGTAATCTATGTAGCAGTGTTTGCAATATATTTATAACAGAACCTCACAAAATGGTTAAAAAATTACAATATTCTCCAAGTATGACTCCTGAATGCACAAGCACATTACAAATCCTCTGTAGGGGCCAGGCTGTCCTACGATTCTGAGTCCAGTGTGACCCTGCTTCCTGGAGAGACCCTATGGAATTTGGCTCTGACTTCAGCCTTCCCTCTGCCAAGCATATAGAATGAATTAGGTGCAGCTCTGTTATAAACGCACTCCACCCAGGATGGTCTCCATAGAGTACCCGCAGTGTAACTGCAATGTAAAAATGATTCCGCTTTCCAAAGTGTTTCACTTCCCTTGAGCCTCTGCTCGCCTTTTCTCTCTCTCATTCCAATCCTACTTCCCAATGAGAGAACAAATGTAAACAGGAAACCTAATGTCAACAGTCTAAATGCATCTTGGTCATCTTTTAACTGCAGGTATTCACATACTGAAGGGGCCCTTCATCCTGAGCTTCCTTCAGTATCATTTTAGCTTTGGCGCCGAGTCCTTCTGAGCCTCCAGGCAGATAGCAAAGCCTACTGATGAGCAGGGCCTGGGAAGCTGCGGCTTTGGCATTGAGTGACAAGGCTGTCCAGCCTCCTTTTTTTGCTCTCTTGTCCCCTCTCATCATTGCTGTCTCAGATGCTTAGCAGGCTCTTGCTGTTCTGATCCTCAGCTGTTAGGAGGAAAGCATCTCATAAATGAATTTACTACAAGGTGTAGAGTGTGAGGAAGAACGTGGGTGGGTAAAAAGACACACTGAAGGAGTCAGCTCTCAGGTCACGGAGAGGAGTGACTGGGGAAGGTTACTAAACCTCTCTGAGAATTGGGTTCTGCATCTGTATGAAGGGGAAACATGGGGCTGCTGGGAGAATGCGCTGGATTTTACCATCTTTCCCCTCCTTTCCTACGTCCAGAATTACCTCCCACAAGGGCTTGTCTTTTAACGCAGGCCATATGAAGAGAGCAAGGTCTAAGTGGAAACAAGGAATTTCTAAAAAGAGGGGTTTATGCCCTTAGCACCCTGCCTGAGAGATGTGTTGGGTATGGCCATTGCTCTCCTGATCGATCGTGATGCTCAGTACGATGGTGAGGGCAATGGTTAGAAGACAGAATGATCATTTCTAAATTTCTCAACGTCCAAACAAAATTAATTCTAAATTCCTATTTTACAACAACCAGTTTCCCAATTGTGGGGATTAAAAAAACAAACAAAAAACCGCTGTACCTCCACAGATGGGTTTTATATGTGGTGAGCATGTTTTAGAAGGAAGTGCTGGGTGCAATGCAAACCATTACAAATGAAAGCCTTTTTGCAGCATTTGTTCGGTGACTGTTCTCTTTACTGGTCTAATAATTTAGGTTGCATGACACTAAATTTGCATATATAAATTCCACATCAGTGAGTTTGGCACCACTGTGGTTCTTAGACATTTTTAGCATCCGTTAATGGGAGGATTTTAAAAGATTTCACAGAGCAGTGTGTCTGCCCAGCTCACTCTCTACATACTTTATATCGGAAGAGACTCTTTCAATCTCTTTTTACTGTCTATTTCTATATCCCTATTAGATTGCGCCCTAAATCCCCCATCCCCCCCCCTTTGTCCTCTGCAGGGATTCTGGAAGCCAGAGCAACATTTGCCAAAAAGGTTTTTTCTTTCTCATAAGATAGAACCTTCCAGAAACTTATAAATGCATGCCAAAGGAAAAAAAAAAAGAATTGTAAAAATTCCTTAATACAAACTAGCAAATTTTTGTTTTAATGGTGGGTTCCACCCTAAAATATACAACAAAGCTCTGGTCTATAGCAGTAGTAACCAATTAATGGCTTGAAGTATTAATGCCCCTCCCAACAGAGAGATTCTTTAGTCATGAGAAGACTTGTGTATTATTGCTTAAAATATAAATTCGTTTCCCTGACTTTAAACATCGTTTTTAAAAACCTCTCTGAGCTGCAAGATGATTCCTTTCTTTTGTTAATTTTTCTTTCTCATTAAGTGACTGTGAATTCCCCGAGGTCAGGGACTATGGCAAAATTCACTTCGCAGTCCCAGCACTTGGCACAGTGCCATCCAAGAACCTTTTGCATGCAGGCAATATGTGTGTCTTCCGGATTCAACAGTGAACCACAGAGATAAGGCTCCTGGCCTCTGGGTCTTACACGAGGGAACAAATAAATAAATCAATACACAATTATATATTTAAATAGGCGTCCCCCATACAGAAGGAGGTGCCATGAGAGAGTATGACAACAGAAGTCTAATGTAGGCTAGAAGGGAAAGTCAGAGAAAGCCTCTCTGAGAAAGGTCACATTTCTGTTGAATCTCAAGGCTGAAAGGATAGAGGTCCTAAAGTGGGAAAGAGGTTTCCTCACTGGAACAATGGGAATGGAACTGGAGGCAAGAATGGATCCCCTTAATGTGGTTGAGAGGGTGGGCAAGGAAGTGCTGATGAAGGCAAAGAGGTAGGAAGGGAACAGGAAGTGGACTGTATCCTAAGTGCATCTGTGGCTACTGGGACATTTTAAGCAAGAAAGTGAAAATATCTGATTTATGCTTTTGAAAGACTGCACTAGAAGCTGCATGTGAAAAGGTGCGGAGGGACAGAGTGGAGGGAGACAGGGCATGTGGCCATCTAGATGAGCCATGCCCATGGCCTGGACCAGGCTAGTGGCAGTGGGACCACAGAGAGGGAGGCAGACTTGAGATATATTTTGAGATAGAATCAGCAGAAATTGGTGATAGATAGGAAAAGAGTGGAATGGGGGAGGACTGAAGATGATTCCCAGCTTTTTGGCTTGAATAACAACACAGATAACGGTGGTGGTTTCCAGATGGAGAAGACAGGGCTGAGTTTATCTGGAAGAGAGTGGGAGAGGGAGGAGTAGCGAATTTTGCAGGGATGCAACAGTAAACATAACAACCTTCACAACATGCAAAGTGAGAAGGACAGAGATTCCAATTCTATTACATAGAGTGAACGTAGGCTCTTAGAGGTAAAGCAATTAAACCAAGGTCAAACTACTACCAAGTGGCACAACTGAGTCAAGAATCCAGATATTGCCGTTATTGTTGTGGTGGTTGTTGGCTTAAGTACTGGTCTAGTGATTTCAACTACTCTGTTCTCATTCTGTAGCAAGAAAATAGTTGATACATTACCAAATAATTGGCAACGATTTTAAGCAACTAATGTGTTTCACCATTCTATTAACTGAAGATTTTATCATCTGCCAGACCAAGCATTCCTAACTGAAACTGTCCATAATGTTTGCTGTATTTGGGTTTTGAAAACCAAAATCATTGCATTTTTCTTAAACTGCCATACAAATAATTCTGGAGTAATTATTTACCAACATTTTACTGAAGACATCAAAATTTATGTTGACTGTTTCTAAAAAGATTTTTGGGTAATATTGGATATTTTCAGCATTGTGAATTATATATTCACAAGGTGTGTAAAATCAATACATGTAAGTTTCCCAGGAACTACTTGCTTTTGCAGCCAAAACTGGCTAAGTGCAATCAATCTCTATTGGGTAGTACACGCAGATGATATGGAGGGGAGTAACATGCATGGTACAGAGGTAGTGCTGTAAGTGTACATACAGTTATTAAACAAGTGATTAATCTTCTCACCCTCTCTCCCTCTCTGGATCACTTCCCACTAACACCCGGCATGTGGCATAGAACAATGCCTTTCTCCACGCAGGTTCCTTTGGTAAAGAAAATGAGGAAGTGGATAATTCCTTTTTAATGGGAATTATTTCCAGTAACTATAATATTAGAATTAGGCTTTAAATTGAACAATTACCCTTGCGATTGAATGATCCTAGATAATTGATGCTTATCCTCAAAATGAAGAGTAAGAAACACTGAGAATTGGGCTCCTTAACACGTTAAGCATGCTGTCAGTCACCAGTGACTGACGCTACGCTTTCTGTCCAGAAGACAAAACAGGCTGGGCGCTGATCATGTTCATCATTCCTAAAACGGGATAAAAGATTGGTATTTACGTTTTCTCTACTTTTGTTTTCTCTCTCTGAAAAAAGTCAAATCTCAACACGGCCTACTAAAGCTCAGGATTCTGGAACTCTGAGGCAGAGAAAAAGACAGGAGGTCTTGGGTCGCTCTACCTTAACGAGTACTTCCAAGCAGGTTCACTACAATCTAATTTCCTCTTTATTTTTGTTTCTTATACAGAGCAAGAGAAAAGCAAGGCTATGGAAAAAAGCTTCTTTATTGAAATTAGTTGAACTTATAGTTGGATTTGTTTTCTAGGAAACGTTCTTGACATGTAAGTGAAAAGAGTATCTGATTGCTTCACCTCTGGTCCATTTAAGATACATAAGGAAGGGTAAGAGGGAGATAGCTGTAATACTATCAACAAGCTATATATATAAAAGTCTAAGCGACCGAACGACCGAATGACTAGTGGACCAATCGCTAAGATGTGCACTGCACACACTCAATGCAGGAGCTGCCCCTTGGTGGTCAGTGCACTCCCACATCCAACCTCCTGTGGCTAATCCAACTTCCCATGGCCCCTCCCCCTGGCTGGCTTCCCATGGCCCTGATCAGCCCGATTGCCAGCCATGCCGAGGGACCCCACCTGTGCACAAATTTGTGCATTGGGCCTCTAGTAAAAAATATATTTAAAAATAAAAAATATATATGGTTGTTGGACACCAACATGCTCAGGTTCTTATTCAGAGCAACTCTATCCCTAGTTTCTCTCATTCCAATACTGTAGGTCCTAAATTAATTTCATGCATGCAATGTCCATATCGCCTCCATTTTTATGCTCTGGTGAGGTAAACACCTTAGAGAAAAATTATTTTTTTTCTCTCTCTTTGGCTCCTCTGGCTGATCTTCAACTAATTTAAAAAAATGCATAAATGCTCACATACTTCTCTTCCCTCTAAGCCAGACTTTACCTCCCATCTTAAAGACCTCTTCCATGCTAGGCAATTTAATGTTGCCCATTTCTAATGGGAAAAATTTATAGTCCAGAACAACTCAAGATTCAAGGAAAGCCATACTCTTAAACACCCTCATGGATTATCTTCAAATGCACTGGGTAAAGTAGTGGCAACAGCCACCAAGAACAGCCATAGGCAGACTGGGCTATCAGCAGCCAATGAGTTAATTACAAAACAAAAACATCAGGGATATGCACGATTCTGTTCAGCCTGGCTCTGCCTAGTCAGTTTCAGTCAGAGACCACAACTTATTTCAAATAACTTCAGTTTATTTTTGTGGGAAAAAAAAAAAAAAAGTCCCGTGTTCAGACAGGATATGGGGGAGGAGTTAAGGGCTGATGTTTTGCACATGCACATCTGGATGTGGACCAATTATTCCCCTTAAACATTCCCCTGGTTGTTTTTCATTTTGCTGCATGCCTTGGCATTCATAAATTTGGGAGATTAATTGTGTCAGCAGTCTGCAGGCCTGGAACTGGGCACTACTTTAATAGCAGTATGTCTACAAAACAACTCTATGGAGAAATGCATTCACATTTTTTAAAAGGAAAGCACAGCCACATATTTCATTTCTGTTTAATTTTGTGGCACTGACACTATACATAAAGAGAGCAGTGTAATCTTTCAGAGAACTGCCTTGCTAGCAAAATACATATATATATATATATATATATATATATATATATATATATATATGAACTCCACTATTTTAGAGCATAAGAAAGAATTTATCAAGAGTACAATGACAAGTTAGTGGCTGGGCATTTGCGTTCCTTGTTTTCATCTGGTCATTTAGAGAGCAGTGTCAACAAATTGTATCCTTGTCCTGGAAATGTCCAACAATTATGATCACCTTTGCCCAACGAACAAGGTTATCTTAAAGATGGTGAAAAACCATCTTTTAAATTATACTTTGAGAAGTCTCAAATGCTTTCTAAAATTACTCTTATAGAATAAATGTTTCGTCTCCCCACTCCCAAATTCACATGTTGACCCCTAATCGCCAATATGATGGTTAATAGCAGGAGTGGGCTTTTGGAAGGTGATTGTGTCATCGTGAGGGTAGAGCCCTCCTGAATGGGCTTGGTGCCTTGTGAGGACACAGAGAGAAGACGCCATCTATGAACCGGGACATAGACCTCCCCAGACACTGAATTTGCTGTCCTTGCTCTTGGACTTCTGGCCTCCAGAACTGTGATAAGTGAATTTCTGTTGATTATAGCCAGCCAGCCTATAGTTTTTGTTATATGTATAGCAGCCCAAACACACTGAGACCAGTACTATATGAAAAGTAAAACTTGACATTCCTGGCCTTGATGTTCAGGCCTCACAATCTAGATTAAGAGTCAGATGAAGGAAGAGCCCGAGTCCCAGAGCTTGGCATTGCAACTGCACCAGGTAGGTGCTCAGTAAATGCTGGCTGACAAAGAAAGAACTATTTTTAAATGTTGGCAACTAGACAGCTTATTCTTGTTTGATGTAATCCTGAATTACACACATGACTAGGAAACAAACACACAGGCATTTGAGAAATATGAAGCATTCCTCTGGGTAATAATTAGGGCCCAAATAACTAGTATAACATCTCTGCAGGAAAAGGCAGAAGGAAACTTTTCATTTCCTCTCCTGTGTTTCTTTAGGTTTGCTGTGCAATGGAAGGTTTCCCTAAATCAAACTATAATCTAGCAATAAATTCCTAGTCAGATAAGCAATGGATGGATGTATTGTAGTTAATGTATGGATCCCCTTGTCCCTAGACTCTATCTATCACAATTTTTTTATATAGATATATTTGAAATTTGTTGAGAAAATTCACATCCTCCTTTAGCCTCAATTTCCTCTCCGGAAAAATGGGGTGAATAACATCAGCCCTACTTACTTCGCAGGGTGGTGGTTAAGGACTGAATGAATGAGCAATCAGAAAGCCAGGAAGCACAAACCATTATTGGACTCCAGAAAACATTGCTAACCATCGTATACTGGAACTAGCTCACCTACACTAACTGGTAACAAGCTCACAAATTGTTCACCACAGTAAGGTGACAGAGGCCTGGTCACAGAAGCAATGCTGCTTTGAAAATAAGGCAGATGGGACACAGTGACATGACATGATTTGGTACAGTATTTACAGGTACAATTATGTTTTATTTATCAAATTGATTTTCAGCACCTGTACTTATATCTATCTAATTGCATGCTCCAGTTTTGGGTCCAATTTCCTGCTACATACACCACAGGCAAACAGCTAATTCATCTCTCAGAACCTTCATTTCCTAGCATATTGAAAGGTAATAACACCTCCTGACAGGTAATTATGAAGATTAAGAGAAGAGATATGAAGAAGTATTTCTCTGTAGTGCCCACCTACTACTTACTGGTTATCAATATATATAAAACCCTAACATGCAAACAGACCAAATGGCGGAACAGCGAACTGAACTGGTCACTATGACGTATGCTGACCACCAGGAGCTCGTTCGGAATATAGCGGGCATAAGCAGTAGGCAACAGAGTGCGGAACATAGCGGACATCAGCCACAGCGGGCTGATGGAGCAGGTAAGTGGGGGTGCCAGACCAAGGCAGGCTACTGGTCACTGTCATTGGGGTGGTTACTGAAAATTCTTTGCTACCATGAGCTGCAGTCCCACCTGACACTTGCACCTGCTGCCAGTGCCGGCCCTGCTCTCACCCACTGTTGGCACCAGAGCCACTGCTCTCACCCACTGCCGGCACTGGCACTGGCACCGGAGCCGTGCCATCAGCAGGTGCAAGGCTCTTGGCAGGGACCGTGGCAGGAGAAGCTGGGCGGGGACACAGAGGATGGGCCGAGACCCATACCTGTGCCCACAGCAGCCTTTCAAGGTGCACAAATTCGTGCACTGGGCCCCTGGTACCTAATATATTATTAAACCCATATTTCTAAAATTTTGCTGGGAAAATAAGTCCTCAATTAAATAAGGTCACAAAGAATGCAAATGATTAAATATTAGCATCATTAAAACACATGTATATTTGTAAATATTGCTCATACGTTATATTTTTTCTTAGAAAATCAGTTATACAGAAGCTGAAATAAATCATGGCAAATAACTTTTCTTTTTTTAATCTTTATTGATTGATTGATTTTTAGAGAGAGAGAAAGAGAGAAATATCAATTTGTTGTTCAACTTATTTATGCATCCATTGGTTGATTCCTATATGTGCCCTAACTGGGAATCAAACCTGCAACCTTGGCATATCTGGACAATGCTCTAACCAACTGAATTACCTGGCTTAATCCTCAGCTTTGTCCTCTTTTCAATGACATCTTGAATGCAGCAGTTGTAATATTAATTTAATAGAATAATGCTTTCAATCATTTGAATAATAATGACAAATATAATTAATACTTACATGATCCATTAACTTTCAAAGCATATACACAGTTATTTTTTGTTTGTTTTCCTGAATGAAATTGTGAGAGTATTAAAATAATCTTGAATTCTACATCTGATTAAACCTAGTGGGAGTAACAACCTGTCAAACCCAGCAGGACTAGTCAGAAAGCTTTGCAAGATCACCAATTCCAAATTTCACCTCATCACACATAAACCAAAGGTCGCAAATGAGAAGCAGGCACCACAAAAATCTGAATTCTGGTCCAGACAGGAGGTGCTTTATATTAATGCAAAATTAGATGTGACAATCTGAAAGTGGGCTCTACAAATTCCCAAGTCTAGCTTCGTCCAAAGCACACACTGATAACTACTCTTCATGTCCTGAGAGACAATACATTCTCACCCGGGGGCTCAAAGTACTCCTTATATTTTAGGAAGAAGGAGATTGCTATTTTTGCTCTGTTCTATGCACTGAGACATAAAGTGATATAGCCAGGCCCAAGGAGCTAGAAGAACGACTTAGATTCTGCTGGTTCCATTTCATCTTCAGGTCACCCCTTACATTCTTGTAATCTGGCTTCTATCCTGTCATTTCTGTGAATGAAATCCTAAATATCACCAATGACCAACTAATGATCATTCTCAGTGACCTATCCTTCCTTTTTCTCACGGGTATCCCCTTAACATCAATTTGATGCTGTAGTAAACCAAGGTGTTCTCTGTTCTCTTCCCTTTGTTTCTCTTTCCTTCCCACCTCCAATCATAGCTCATACTATTTACAATCCTTTTTCTCCATCTGCTTCATCTCTGTTCATTCCCACCCCTTGTGAATTCTCGATAACTACCTGCAATATGGGAGGGGGTTGTGCAAGAGTGTGTAGGGAGATTGTTGGGGACTGGATACCACAAAAACTGTCTTCCACCTTTTCCCGACTTGAGCACACTTTAATGTTTTCAGCTGGACCTGTGCAAGTTTCACTTACCATTAAAATACACCTTATATGCAATTAAGCAAGTACAGGAAAATCTCAATGGTAGTGGTCAAGGGTATACTGGTCCTCACTGCAAAATCCTTTTACCTTTTGAATACTGGAAACATTTAATCATAAAATGGGAGAAAGGTCCATCTCAGCTCCCAGGTCATTTATGACCTTCTTCCTCACTATCAGTTCTCAGAGGATTCTTGTTCCGCTAACCTGTTTTTTGTACTTATTGTGTACTAGTATTTGACTCACTTGCTTTCAAATCTGTTTTTTTCAAAGCAGTCACGGACATTAAATATATGAACAGATACTTCCATATGATACTGTCAGCTGTTCAGAAAATAAGAACTATATCTTACATCTTTACTCAATTTCCCCATGCACAACTGGCAAGTACAGTAAGTACGTATCAATAGGGTTCGTGTCACTAAAGGATATGATTTCCCTGCTATACCAGTTTACCTGTTACTATTTTTAAAAATTAAAGAGGAAAATAAGAGTGCACAAGCAATGGATAAGAGGATTGGTGTTTGGAAATAAAGATAGTATTGATTCATAGTCAGTACATTGTTATTTTTCCAAAAGTGGGAATACATCTGTACTGATCCAGCCATACTCTTCACTTTGTCTCCTGTGTGATCAATGACAGTAATTTGGAGGACGCCTGAGCAGTCTGGAGAGAAAGTGTGTGTGGCAATGAAACCATAGATTGTTATTATGAATGTAATTCCCTTATAGGGTGATTGTCTTATTAGAATGCAGCATGCTTTAATGAACTGAATTTATTCCACATGGAATACAGTAATAATTTTAAAAATCAGCTTAATGATGATCTCACTATTTAAGTGTCTCTTCTGGGAAAATATAAAGCACCTTCGATAAATGGCACTTCCTGATCTGTGCATGATTTCTCCTTCAGAAAATGTGCCTTTCCATCCATAATGAATGCTTACTTTAAGAACCTTTAATAGTGCAGAATAAACCTGAAACACAACACTATCCTTCAACCACTTAATGAAATCACAAAACAAAATGAAAAATAAATTATTTACTTGCAGCCTCTGTATCACCCACAGGACCATCTACTGACCCTTCACTAGACACTGCACTTGACACTCACGCACTTTTTTTCTGATATAAGGTAAATGGACAAGTAACAGTAAACAGTAAGAAAGGGTAGCATCCACAACACCAACTCTAAGTATAACACTAAGGTATTTGTTAAAAAATGTCAGCCAAGGAAGATAAATCATCAAGGTGTACTTGTCATTCCCTTCTAAACCAAACAGTAAAAATCAAGTTAGTGTCCAAGTCCCAGATGCTGCCAAGAGAAAAAAGTCTTTTTGGTCTCAAATATTCTCTATTCACTTATGGATGTGTTTATTTCAAAACAAAGCATATTCACTTGATGATAGACCCACAGTAGAGTAGGAAAGGTCTCAAAGCCTTGTATTTCAGATTTAAACTTAAGCTCCATTAATTTATATTTCCTTCCTGAGTTGATGGGCTTGAGCCCAGGGGGGAAAAGGAAAGAAAAACAACCTCATTCTATACTAAATCATCGAATATGTTTAAGGTTCAGCTACAATACTTGTAGGAAATAGTCTTTCATATTTGAAAGCATAATAGTCTCCCTTCATTTTCCATAGAATGTATGCTACAAAGAATTGTATCATTTTAAATACTTCTAGTTGGCAAAATCAACAAAACTAAAATTTTCCTTAGAATGTAAGGTTATGGCACCATTATTGCTTCATCATGATTTCAAGGTTGGCATTTAAGACACTAATTTCCTCTTAGGTAAATGGATTCTAAATACTGTGGTGCTAGCTTGGTCCTGAATGTATGACCTAGAAAACTTAACCTGTAGGGATCCTAATTTCAGGACGAGAAAACTTTTCAGTTCTCAGAGGATTCTGAAATTGTAGGTTTAGCAAAGTTAGTGAATATCCCACCTTTGAAAGGCAAACATAAAGGCTATGGATTACCTTAACTGTTAACTCTAAACTTTAATATAACATTACCCCCCCCCCACCCTTATCCTCAGTTTCACTTTCTGCAGTTTCAGTTACCCAGTCGGAAAATATTAAATAGAAAATTCCAGAAATAAATAATTTATGAGTTTTCAATTGTGCATCATTGGGAATAGCATGATAAAATCTTACACTGTCCTGCTCCATCCCACCCAGGAAGTAAATCCTCTGTTTGTCCAGTGTGTCCACACTGTAGACACTCCCCACCTATTAGTCACTTTGATTATCAGATCTACTGTCATGGTCTTACAGAAACATTTATTTTACTTAATCATGGCCCTAAAGATCAAAATTAGTGATCCTGGCAAATTCATATATGCCAAAGAGAAGTCAGAAAGTGTATGCACATGTAGGGGGGAAAAACATGGTATATAGGGTTTGGTACTCTCCATGGTTTCAGGCATCCACTGGGGGTCTTGGAATGTTATCATCAGCTGGTAAGGGGGGACTGCTGCTCATTTAATCACAAGTAAATCTAACCACAGTTTCACTGCCCTTTAATTTACCCTGAAATCATTCCTTGGACTGACTTTTCCCTGGTTAGCTTCAGGATTCAAAGCTCTCTTTTGAGACCAATTCTTCTATTTTCAATTGCACATCTCCTCCTGGATGGCTCATATATTGGTGATTTTTGATGTATCCCAAACTGAAACAATAACTGTTCCTAAAATTCCTCCTTGACCTTCTGGATTCCTTCCTGGTCATCAATACTGTCCTTCTGCCCACTTGCTCAAACAAAAACCTTACAATCATCCCTCACTCTTCTGTCTCTCCACTCCCCCATCCGACCGCTCCTAAAATGTCTGTCGATTCTTCCCTTTGAACATTGCTCTTCCTCCATCTTCACTGTCAGTGCTTTAATTCTCGCATCCATCTCCCTTACCACAAATATCATTCACTTCTTAAAGGTTCTTCCTGTACCCAGCATTTTTACCATTTCAATCCATCCTCCACTCCTCTGCTAGAACAATGTCTCTAACACACAAGCCTAATTACATTGTTTTCTGGCTCAAGCCACGTCAAGAGCTCTCACCACCTCTAACCAGGGCTCACCCTCTTTTTACGGGCATAGCTGTACCCTGAAATATATGTACTCTATCGTATACATCGAGCAGAAGGCTGGCAGATATCAGAACAGCATGTATTCACAGATATAGCAAAAATTAAAAAGTGAATTCTTGAAAGCCACCTTTGAAGGGCATGGTCTTTCCCAGTGGGCAGCAGCAGCACCACAGTTATGAAGCACTTACCAGAAGGATCACGTTTCAACAGGTCCCTTCCGCTTCCTCTTTAGATTCCACACACATTTCCCATCACTCTTCTTAAGGCACTCTGTTTGTTCATTCAACAAATATTTACTCATTCATAAACAGCAAGCACCTGTGATTTGCCATGCACCAGGTCTGTTCTCCAATGACATGTAGAGTTCCCTGAACACACTCTTTCTTGCTCCTACACCTCTAGACTTGAGATTTCTTCTGTCTGGAATGCAATTCCACATCCTCTCTTCTTAGTCTCCCTCTACAACGGCCAGAACAAAGACTCAAGAAACATTAAATTTGTAACATTTTTTGGCACCGCCCTATTTATTTACATCTATCATCTGGATGGACACAGAAATCAGGATAACTCAAGATGATTACACAATAAATGTTGGTTAAGTCAATTTGACAAACTGTTCAATATTGTCATTGGCAACTCTTCTATCCAGGGTTGAAATTGGTACATTTTCCAAAGTATGCTTTCATCTTCTCACTCACCACCAAGAAAAAACTGGTAATGGGCCTGTGTTGACTGAAGTGGACAGTACACAGCTCCAGTTTAAATGGAGAATGACAAGTAATTAAGGATTTCAGACAAAATGCACAGGCCATTTATTTCTCTTCCTTCTACAGACTTTTACCTCCCCCAAAGGTCAATTTTGACTTGGGTAATCTCATTCTTATGTTCTACTCATGTATTTTTATCCTATGACATTAAATTCTTTTTTTAATCCTCACTTGAGGATATATTTGTTGATTTTTAGAGCAAGAGGAAGGGAAAGAGAAAAACATCAATGTGAGAAAGAAACATAGATCGATTGCCTCCCATATGTGCCCTGACCGATAATCGAACATGCAACCTTTTGGTGTATGGAACAATGCTCCAAACAGCTGGGCGTCCCAGCTAGGGCAACAATTAAAATCTTTGTTTGAATAATATTTAAGTAATTATTTGCTAGTATGATCATAATGAGAAAGAAATCATTGTTATTTATATGCTCTGAAAAAGTCAAAAGAGCTGAACTTAAATAAAGATGGTAATACAAAGTAAGTATGAGGGGGGGAAATCATTATCACAAGTTAATTCATACCAGTTATAAACTCTCCTCTATTTGAAATTATGGACTGTTCCTCACAGCTTCCTCTAAACTCATTAGAGTAATTAGAGGTATGTCCTTTGAGGCATAAAACTAATCCATCTCTACTTCTCAGAAGTTATGTTGAAAAGAAACAGAAATACCAGACCAGAATATACAAATTGTGAATTCAACAATGGGCAGAAGACAGAATACCAGGCTGATGAAAAACAACATTACTATTCTGAACAGTGTAGAAACACCACCTCCCTTAGCCTTTTTTTGGCTAATTTTAGATTAGCATTAGATGAAGATAGAGCATTGCCCTGACCGCTAGTTACTCAGGAATTCAGTTTTCCTTCTTTGTGATTTGGTCACAAAAAGGTACAAATGTACCAGCCTTCCTCAAATGTAGACTCTCCAGGAATTCGTGTCAGGCTAGATGGCCAGGCTGAGGAGGCTGGACATAAAGAATGCTGAGTCAGCTCTAGCTGGTTTGGCTCAGTGGATAGAGAGTTGGCCTGCAGACTGAAGGGTTCCAGGTTTGATTTCAGTCAAGAGCACATGCCCAGGTTACAGGTTCAATCCCCAGTAGGGAGTGTGCAGGAGGCAGCTGATCCATGATTCTCATCACTGATGTTTCTATTTCTCCCGCTCCCTTCTTCTCCGAAATCAATTAAAAAATATATATTTTTAAAAAAGAATGCTGGCTCAAATGTTCCCTGGCTCTTTCAGCCAGAAAAACAAAACTAACAACATTGTGGTATGCCATTAATGAATTCTGAAGAAATCACACCAAAGTGACTGTCTTTAGAATCCTTATATAATAAAAGCCCAGTGACCAAAATGGTGATGACCAGAATGACCAGAGACTAGGAAGACTGTGGCCCCTCACCCTGGCCAGCCTCGCCCCCCAGCCTCACCCTGGCCAGCCTCGACCCCCACTCTGATTGAGGGCATGGTTCGCCTGCAAACCATCCTCGCTCCAGCAGGCCCCGGCCCCCAGTGGGACTCCCTATCCCAATCCAGGGCCTCCATGAGGGCAGGCTGGCCAGCCCCCACTCGTGCACAGGGCCTCTATCCTATATAATAAAAGGATAATATGCAAATTGATCCTAACGACAGAACGTCCAGAATGACCACTCTACCAGGTACTATGAGGTGCACTGACCACCTCTTGGTCCCTTTCCTGGCCAGCAGGCTCCAATCGCCCAATGGCAAATGGGAGGATGCTAGTGGCACCAGGCCAAGGCCCCCGCCCTGCCAGTTGCCCCCTACACAGAGTGCAACCTATGGCAAGGGTGGGGCTGGCGAGCAGATGGGAACAGCTGACCTCTTGGTCCCTTCCCCCAGCTGTCAGGCTCTGATCACCTTGGCAAATGGGGAACCTGGGGTGGGGGAGGAGGGGTGGCTGCAGGTAGCCGGGGAAGATGGCCCTGATCGCAGGCCACACCTAGGACCCGCACACAAATTTCGTGCGCCAGGCCTCTAGTATAATTATAATGGTGACAATGACCACAGCAACACTGAAACCCTTACTATATTCCCTACGCTATGTTATGAGCTTTACATGTATGGCCTCATTGAATCCCATTTTCATTCACATATTATAGATATGAAATAGAGATCGAGGCCCCGGGTCTCACAGCTAGTAAGTGGCAGCCTCGCTCTAAAGTTGGCCCCACTCACCTCTACCCTGCTGGTTAACTGCTAAATGTCTGAGTCCAGGACACCTGTGTTCAAATAGCAGTTTTGCCATTTGAGACATGAAGCAAGGTACCTGACCTCCCTTATTTCCTCATCTATCAAAGGAGAATGCTAATGGTACCTCCATTTGAAATGGTTACTGTGAAAATTCAAAAAATAATGTATTTAACATATAAAAATGTGTCAAGCATATGTACACGAAACACAAACAGAACAAAACCAAAGACTAGTTTTTCTTCATGTGATATTCGTCTGCCTAATCCTTCCCTTCTGCAAACATTTATGTAGAAGCTGACTGCTTTGCAGTGAATGCGTAGGTTTCTAGCTGCTTCCAAATCTGCCTCCTAAACAAGCTTAGAAAAAAATGCCACTGGCTTTATAAACAGAGCTGCAGGGGGATTTTCCTCACATACTGCAAAACCGATATTTTACCATAAGTTTTGCTGGTAGTTATTTGATGCTATTAAAACCAAAAGTCAAATTTCTTCAGATGTAAAAGAAACAAAACGATGGGCGTTTTATTTAAATATCACAATAGACCGTTTCACAGTTGTCGTTCACATCAAATAGCAACTAGTCACTGTTGTTACTGACTGGCCAGTGTCACCCACCAGCAAATGGAACAGCCAGGTCTGTGTCCATAGTTGCAAGCACACTTTCTAGTAGAGTCAGACTTATTTATGATGTTTTCTCTTAAGTCCCATTAGATATTTCTAAGGTTTCTTCTTATCCCAATTCAAGTTCATTTATCTCCAAGTTTACAAATTACCTTCCTATCCTCAATTAAGCTAGAACTGTTGAAAGGGCAGCCTGACTGAAGCTCTGTCACCACATTTAGAGACCTTACAAGGCAACAAACAAACAAAAATTAGGGAACAGCTCAACCATTTGAAAATTATTATCTTTTAGGCAACAAGTTGCTTTTCCTGAAACTTGAAGCCCAGAAGAGAGCAGGAATAGATTATACGATTCTTCATGATTTCATGAAAAGAACAATGAAAATTTTTCTTCTGAGAAGCTGCAGTCACAGAAATGCAGCCAGAAGGATAGGACTTTGGGCAACCAGGAGCCCAAGGGGCAAATGAAGGATTGTTTGACCCATTCGAGTCCTGGAAGTGCCCACTTCAGCCCACTTGGGTTGACTAAGAATTGGAAGAGACTCTTTCTCTTAAAGGGGATGAGGGAATCACTGCCTGATCAGGAATTCACCTAAACAAATTGCAGAAATTGTCTTCTAACGAGAGACACACAAAGGTGAGACCTTGTCAGTTAGCTGAAACCTGAACTATGTGAACAATTGTTTAAAAGGAAAAGCTAATGCATATATCCAAAGACCAGTACTATTCTAAACACCCCGACACTTAATCAGTCACTTATAAACGTTTTCATCACCAGACCTTTGAAAATGGAAATGCAAAAGAACCATGTGCACCCCAAATGTATGCCCATTTTCATCTCTTGGAGGAACAGTGTAAACCCCTTAATTGGGAGAGTCATATACCTAAGATTACAATTTGGCTGTGGAACTTGATAACTGATTTTAACCTGTCCATCAAAACAGGCCTCTTCTAGTGATAACGCTATGGGAGTGACTGTCTCACACGGACTTGGCCAGGGACATCTTGAAAAGCTAACGTCTGCACTGGGGCCTCCCATGCAGAGACCTGTCATGCACTGCGTACTTCCAACGAAGCAAAGACAGCCAGAACAGGAAGGGAATACTTTCTACTAAGTCATGGCTCTCAGGGATCCCGTAGATTTCAATTGCTTCATGGAGACAAGCCAGGGTGTTTGGTTACTCCTGAGTAATTCTCCTCACTCCAGCACCCTATAGTACTCCAGACACATACTTGGAGTTTTTCCAGAGTGCTGTTTGCGATCACACAATTGCCTTGATAACAGAATAACTGTATACTCAGCCCTGCTTAAAGTCCTGACCTTTGAGCCTTTTGTTAAAAAAGAGAGGCTTCATCTATAGTCCGTGTTAACATATACAGGAAGAAAGGATGGACCTTAATAGGTGTGCTTTCTTATTTCTCTTTTGCACTGTCCTTGACCTTCCAAGAAAAGACCAAACAACAAAAACAATAAAAAACAAACAAACAAAAATGGAAGGAAGACCATACTGAACAACTAACAATCAGAAGAAACGTTCCTTGCTTCAGCAAGTATTCCCCGAGCACCCATTGCAAGCTATTACAGAGTGAATGATAGTTCAGGTGGTGGAACGGTAGGGAAATGTTTATCTGATTCTGCAACAGAGCAAAGCTGCACTAATGTTCAGGAAAATAACACCCGTGAAATCTAAAAAGGATCATTATTCCTGGAAATGGAATGCATGTTCCTGGTTTCCCTTTGTAGTCTTTATCTGGGGAAGCCAAATCCTCAAAACATCGGGAATTAATCTTCACTTTTGAAGGAAACTGCACTTGGAAGTATCTTACTGTTTAAAAACTGAGTCTCCTACTTCAGCTTCTTCTGAGACACTTTGAAGTGATCTACACCATGGCAGCAGCATTAAATTTGCAGGACGCTGACTGCGATAAATTCTTAGGTGCAAACTATATGTCTGTTTGTTCATGGGAATAAATGCGGACAGCTACTCTGTGAAATAATTACATCGGGCCACCCTGGCTGAAAGGTGAACAGGAAGCCAGCTGCAGGCGTGGCCTGGCTCTCCCTTTGGTTTCCCTCCTCCTCTGGCCCCTGTCCTGGGCACCTTTTCGACCAAGGCTCCATGCCCCAGGCACAAGCACTTCACCCTCACTTGCTTCTCTCCTGCCTGGCTGGAGTGTGGTAAGATGCAAAAATGTAGACATAGCCCTTAGGAGAGCAGAGGCCACCTTCGATTGGCAGCTACTTAGGCCTCCCCACCTCAGAAGAAGTGGTCCGTTCCAGATAGGTGGTCTGGCTAGTCAGCCAGAGTTCTTTGCTTTGGGGTTTGGGGCCAAATCCCCAGCAAATAATGAGGTGTTACTTTGCTTTTCTTTGCCATTATTCCTTCTTCAGAAACCACGAGAGGAGCAGTTGCTAAGGTCTCTGAAGGATTTGGGTATTTCGGCTCCTCTGGCCCTAATACCAGGAAAGAGCACCCAAGCTGAGCACGATCCTTATAACACCGCCTAGCACCTGAACTTGCATTTTATTATCTCAGTAAAATGAAGGGTCTCACAAAAAGTAGTAATAATGCTACTTCTCTCCCCTGTCCCTTTAGCACAATAAGAGTAGGGAGGAAGCTACTGTGGCGTTGTTTCTAACTGTATTTTCTTGACTTATTTGAAAAAGTGGTTGACTCAATATATTCTTAAGGACACCTGTTTGCATAGAGGCAGAATCCTACCAAGTACTTGCTTATGTCAGTGCCTTGAAAAGATAAATGTTCCCTATCAAAGGAATGTTTAAAAGACTTCATAGGCATTCGCTTTACAGAACATCCTCTACACCTATTACTCAGATCATTGTATTTGAAGCCCTAAAAATAATTAAAAGAGTAACTCTCATAAGGACCTGAGTCTAGATTAAACCAGACTGAAGTAAATGACCCTGAGAAACTTGATTTATTTTTCAGTTCTAAGGAAGAATGTGTGAGAAATGTTAATTACAGGAAAAAAAATGAAATATTCTTTCAAACTGCTTAACACTATAACATTTTTAAACGAACAATACATTCACATAGTTCAAAATTTTTAAAAATAGAAAAAGATATTCAAGGGAAAAATGTTTTCTCACTCCTGACTGGAGTATTTTTAAAGCAGGAAAAATACATTAGAAAGCTACTTTTTTGGTCTGCTTTGCATGGTTATTTGTGTTTCTGAGTAATTATCCCTATGACAACATCTTGCATTAAGCTACCTAATGTTGATCAGGAGATCAAAATTTATTGCCAAATGTTTAGAAAGCAGCCCTCACATGTATAGTATTTGACTCAAAATTATTTTTTTTTAATTTACAAATCACAAATTCTCTAAGGGAAATCTCAAAGCTGATAATCAAGCAACAACAGATATGCCATTTGATTATACTAGGTTTGAAGTATCTTCTTTATATGCAATTCCATATAAATAACCAAAAACAGAGTTCAGGCAAGAAATTATGCATTTTTCAATGACAATAATAGCATGTATTGCTATTTCCTACCATTATAAAACATTTACTAGCATAAGTCCGTGCCCAGTATATATTTGTCGTTTGCTTTGAAGCACATGAATAGCACAAGAAATTTAACATAATGATGGAGACAGAACTAATTTTTCAATTCCTTTGCTAAAAAATATGCTTTAGCCAAAACACTGCCTCAGAGAATCATTCTATTAGGAAATAAGGTAAGCAATCATCCAAGCAAAATGGACGAACCTCAATTAAAAAAAGATGACCACAGAGAGGTACTGCCTACCTCAGTACTACCTCCCGGAGTTCAATAGCAATCAATTCCACAGAGTTCTTTCTTTTGCTCAATCTGAGTCTGGGAGCAATTTGCACTAATTTATTTTGTTTACTTTCCTTGGAAGATGAAGTGTGGCTGACCATCCTTCCACTAAAATCTAATTTACTTAAAGGCAGTTGAGTCACATTTAAGCTTTTTCCCCCAGTCAAAACAACACACCTTCTTTCTTAAATTCATCCCCCCGCTCTCCCCCAAACTGCCAGATTCTGAACTCAAATCATTTTAGTTGCTCTTCCATTGTCCCCTCCCAAAGTTTTCCATATCTCCCTTAAAAATATGGTGCAGTCACTGTGGAAAACAGTATGGAGTTACCACAAAAAGTTAAAAATGGAACTGCCTATGGCCCAACAATTCCACTTCTGGGAATTTATCTGAAGAAATCCAAAACACTGGTTCAACAGAATACATGCACCCCTATATTTATAGCAGTATTGTTTACAATAGCCAAGATTTGGAAGCAGCCCAAGTGTCTATCAGTAGATGAATAGATAAAACAGCTGTGGTAACTAATCTAATAAAAAAGTAATATGCAAACTGACTCCGAGACACCTAAGTCACACCCACCAGCCAAAGCCACGCCCACCAGCCAATCAGAGTGATGATATGCAAATTAACCCAGCCAAGATGGCGGCTGGCAGCCACAGAGCTGGAGCAAACAGGAGGTTTCCAACAGGAGGCTTCCGTTGCACCAGCGATGGAGAAAACTGCCTGCCTAGGCCGCTCAAGGCAACAGTGTTTCAATTATAGAAGCCACGGAGCTAGAGCAAACAGGAGGCCAGTGATGGAGGAAACTGCCTGCCTAGGCCACTCAAGGCAACAATGTTTCTATTATAGAAGTCATGGAGCTAGAGCAAACAGGAGGCCAGCGATGGAGGAAACTGCCTGCCTAGGCCAGCTATGGCCTCCGCTCAAGGCAACGTTTCAATTATAGAAGCCACGGATCTGAAGCAAACAGGAGGCTTCATTGCCTGCCTAGACCTCCACTCAAGGCAACAAAGTTTCAATTATAGAAGATAAATAAACCCCAGAAACCTGATTCCAGCCAGCCTCACTGGGACATTGGGTCAATGGGAGCTGTGGGAAGCCTGAAAACAGCCCTAAGCCTCTCATCCAGGCTGGCCAGGCACCCCAGTAGGGACCCAAACCCTGAAGAGGCTGTGGGCAGCCTGAAAACGGCCCCCAGCCCCTCACCCAGGCTGGCCACACCCCCATGGCGTGAGGGTGCCCACTGGGGGGCTTGGCCAGCCTGAAAACAGCCATCAGCCCCTCACCCAGGCTGGCCAGGCACGCCACAGGTCCCAGACTGTGAGAGAGCACAGGCCAGGCTGAGGGACCGCCCCCCCGCCCCGAGTGCACAAATTTTTGTGTACTGGGCCCCTAGTATTTACATAATGGAATACTACTCAGCTGCAAAAAGGAAGAAAATTTTACCTTTTGTGAGAGTATAGATGGTCTGGAGAGCACTAGGCTAAGTGAAATAAGCCAAGAGAAAGATTGGTAACATATGATTTCACTCATATGTGGAATCTAATGAACACAATAAACTAACAAACAAAATAGAAACAGACTCATAGATAGAGAACAGACTTGCAGCTGTCAGAGGGGAGGAGAGTTATGGTGCTGGATGAAGAAGATAAAGGGATTAAGCAAAAACAACAAAAACAAAAAACAAAAAAACAAAACCTCATAGACTCAGACAACATTACCAAAGGGAAAGGGAGGTGGGGGAAGGTAGAAGAGAGTATAGGAGGTATAAATGGTGATGGAAGGAGACTTGACCAGTGGTGGTGCACATACAGTACAATATTCTCGTGATATATTATATAATTGCATACCCCAATAAATTCAAGAAAAAAGTAAAAAACAAATTACTCAAAAAAAGAGCAAAACAATCCAATCCCCAAACCAGAGTTAATAAATTTATAATGTTTTAAAGTGTGTTTCAACCTATTAATGACGAATTGCTATGATTTTTTAGTAATTCACATTGTACAGCACATCCCAGACTAATAATTTTCCATTGTCCCATAGTGAAAATCTATCATGGGCTCTAGCTGATACTGCGCGAGGACTTCACAGAGATGCTCAGAAAACTCATCAACAGAGCACATGGGTCACTAAATTCCTGCTGCAGGATAGTAGTGAATCAGGAAGAGAGACGCAAGCTTCTTATGTTGCATCACTCAACTGATGAGTACATTGTCTATTTCCTAAAATAGGGTCCTGAAAATCAACTTTGAGCTGGATCTTGTTCACTTTGGGAAGGTAGAAGAACCATGTCCATACATATTGCTAAATTTCAAAGGAGGACCAATTCACTTGAAAAATTAAGTTCTGTGTGAGGCACGCTATATGGGCTAAAGCTCAGTGCAAGAAGAACACACAGCACAGAAGTCATTTAATGAGGGAAACTTACTTTCAAGGAAAAGCCTTTCTTCTGAAGAGATTACGGTGAAAAAAGCATGAGCCAATGAGGATATACGAAGGTCTGAGGGATGTGATGGGGGGGTTGTTTTACCCATTGATGCCCCACTTCCCCAGCCCACCACCTTTTTGCATAGCTTGGCAGTGACTAGATAGCTGAAAGAGACAGAATTTAATAAACAATGCCAATGGGTCTCAAATTGCAAGATAATTTTCCAATGGAAGTATGTGGCTATTTAAATAATTTGATTCATTTGCCTCTCATTTTGTACCATTTTTGTATGTAATCATGTATACATACCAGTCAGCAAAAAAACCCGTATATTTAGAGCTTGACCATGGCATAAAGAAGAGAACATTAGAACAAGACCTCCAGTTTCTATCAATACCAAGATTATTCACACAAAGGATTGTGATGTTAATACTTAAAGCAATATCTAGAGTTTCAAACCATCATGCTTAAAATTAACTCATATAGTAGAGTGTTAAGAAATATTTTATTTCATAGTAAGCACTTTTTCTAAAGTATCAATATCTTTTAACACATTAAAACTACCATTGAAGTTATTATTATTATTTTGTATGTTTAGGTAGGCATCAGGGTAGTGGCTGAGTGTACAAACTGAAGCTAGGTGGTCTGGGTATGTATCCAGCTCTACCACCTAGTTTGCTTATGTGACCTTGGGAACATTATTTGTCATCCTTATATTCTGGGGTGGTTTTGAGGATTGCATGAACTAATCTATGATAGCATATTTAAACAAATAATAGAATGTTGTTAGATAAACCTGAGCATTTGTGTAAATACAACTGATTCAAAAGACTTAAATCATTCTTTCTTCTTAACAATTGTTCTTAAATTCATCCCAAACTAACTCACTGAAGGCACAGATTTTATGTTATTTATCTTTCTAGCTCAGCACAGTGTCTACAACATGGCAGGAGTCTGAAAAATGTTTATGGAGTAAATGAGTGAATGAGAGAACAAATGAATGGAGAGACTGGACACTTATTTTTACATCTTGTCTAAAAAATGGCACTTTTCAAGGATACAAGATCCCTTGGCAGTTAATGCAGGCTGAGACAATTATGTAGTCAGCTAAAAGTTTTCAGATTGGGAGCTAAAAAAAAGGTTTTCTTTAAGTTAAATAGAAGTCTATTAAGTAAACCTTAAATAACTCAGCCTCCCTTTTCCACCATAAAGTGGGAAATTAAGCTGTGAAAAGTTTTAATCTACTTAAGTATAGGATGGGCTTAACTTTATAATCTTGATCTCACAGACTTTTTCAAAGTCCAAGGCCTACAGAATCAGACATGTCCGATCCTCCAAAATGTGCGTCTGTACGATCCTATCATGTTTCTTAAAGGGGGATCACAATTGCATGGCTGGTCTTTGTGTTTTAAATGTTAACATATCTATTCACAATTCATTTTACCTTCATCAGGTGTATTCCTCTTTAAATGCTTACTTCATAACATATTTAAATTGCATGAAAACTAGTACATAGAAAACTAAAATAGAACCTCCAGAATACTTTTTTTTTTTTGCAAATAAGAGAAGTTCAACAACCCTTCTCCAATTTACTCCACCCAGATACCTCTTTCATGTAGAGTTTTAAATAGCTAAATTAAAACATTAGAGTAAAAGTCTCCTGTCCCTGGGACATTCTAAATCTACCCAAAAAAAAGGGGTTCCCTGCTCATCTCACTTTCAAAATTATGTCTGCCTCCCAAAGACCAGAATAAGACTTTCGTTTTAATCGTAACTGAAGCAAATGTTATAGTCGTATTATTACGCATCAACAGGAAACACAATTACTCATCCATTCCACTGGGACATCTACAATCATGAGGATGCTACGTATTTTCTCCCTTCTGAAAGGATCCTATGTGATGGGATTAAATTTCACCAATTCCAAAATACATGAATGCTATGGGATTTTAAGGTTTAATCCTTTTGCCATTCCCTTTAGTTTTGCGCAGCTTGTTTATCTTCTTCCTGCTAGCACAGAATGCAGTGCAGAAATGGAAACCAGATTGCTGTGTGCAGTGAATTTCATGTGGTTTCCACATTTCTCCTGGCAGCTGTTTCCCAGCAGACACTCATCTAACGAATTCCTCCTTGAGTGATTGTTAAGTAAGATGGCATCTGCAGTCTTGTGGCACATTCTAAGCACACTCTCGTATGCCCCGCAAAAGGTGGGCCGTGCATAATGGCAAACCTGTGGGCAGTTTGCATGGAGAGCCTTTGTCAAAGTAAAGATGTTAAAATGTCATTGAGGAAGGTGCTGTGGTGGCCTTGCTTAAGAAGGAATTCCCCTTTCTTTGCCTCTTCACATTCAGAAAAATCTCACAATAATCGATATGCATGTATTGACCTGATGCCTTGAGGGAAGCCACTGGGCAGTGTGCATGGAAACTACAGGAAGGGTCCCCTGCCCTCAAGGAGCTTGCAATCAAGTGAAAAAGAGGAGACATAAATACCAGACCTAGTAAGGCAACAGTTTGGGAAGAGTCAGCAGAGTAGAAGCAAAGGTGAATGAATGACTGGGATGGACACTGAGGTCTACGTGATTATGGGGAAATATTTGGTACAAGGTATCTCTGGAGACATGAAAAGGCTGATTTAAAGTAAAACAGAGCGATCAACCTAAAATTCTACTGTTCTTTCTCCTCCCTTCTGAAGATATTTAATTTTTTTAAGTCAAAAGTCACTGCTTCATAAGAGAATTATTTCAAAGCCACAAGGAAGTATCAAAATAATTTAATTTAATTTGGGATCTATTCGTCCTTAAGCAATGAATACATGCGGTTAATTGAATCTAATTCAAATGTTAAGAAGAAAAAATAGCCTGGCCAGCATGGCTCAGTGGTTGAGTGTCAACCTATGAATCAGGTAGGTCACGATTCAATTCCTGATCAGAGGTAGCCGATCAATGATTCTCTCTCATCATTGATGTTTCTATCTGTCTCTCCCTCTTCCTTCCTCTCTGAAATCAATAAAAATATATTTTTAAAAATGTCATTAAACAGTGTAATACCTATCTTCACTGGTAGCTCAATTCCAACCCCTGTTCCGAAGAAGACTCAGGAAGAAGTGGGACCAGAGGAAAAGGAGAGAGCTTCAGAAAGTGCCACACTGAGCACAGTGGGGAGAAAGGTGCAAAAAGAAGCAATAAGCCTATTTTACTGAATGCCCTTGGATTACTTAGTGGAGATACAGTATAGGACATTAACACGTATTTCCCCTCCAGCCACAATAACTAGTTTAATTAATATTATCTGCTCCTCTTCTCTTTCAACATCTGGGGCCACACAAAACTCACCAAAGGGGAAAAGGGTATCTGCTACAGCACCACAGTCATCTGCCCGCAGGCAGCACCATGACAATTCTTTCTACTCTGGTGTTCCTTCTCTTCTACCTCAGTTGTACCCAAGAAAGCAAAGATCTGATTTAACCTCAAAGAAGTGTGATTTGTTCAAGAAAGATGAGATTTTGAAATCATATACAATTACTTAAATCTGTATAAGAACTAAATTACCAAATATATTCTGCCTGGGGCACTGAGCGATTTGGCCTTAGTGTTTTTACTAAGAATGTTAATTCAAAACTTCTGTGTCACAGTTGTACTATACACTGGTAAGCAACGGAAGTTTTCAACATGGCCTTTCTAAACAGTCTCCATCAGCGCACATACATCGAAAACTCACAGCAATTCTCCTACACTGAATGTGAAGGAGATGTGTACTGTGTGCTGTGGGAATGGTAGTGTGAAGAGAGGAATTTTATATACTTGGAAAATCCTGGATATATATAATACCCCAGATTAATACACCGAAGATGCTGCAGTGAAAGAATGCAACAGAAATGGCATTCACCTAAATGAGGCTGAATATATAACGTATAATTCGAACAAAGTCAAATTAAATAAGTTAGAGTTCACATTAACAAACTGAATCCAACCTAATCATTATTAACATCGCTTGGGTGACCAACACCAATTATTTTATGATCTGAAGACAAAGATGGAATTAAAGTTGAAGTTGATTTAGAAAGCACAGATAGGGCAAAATTTATTGGAAAATCAACTCCCACTAGCTCTCTTGTATGTTGTTTAAGGTTAAAGAAAAATGAGGGACTCAACTTTCCAAAAATTAACCAATTGAAACTATGGACTGAAAATGTCATGGTCTGGAATCATGAAAAAGAGAAGGAAGTCCAACATCCTGAAAACTGGCTTCTCTGCTGGCAAAGGCAATTAATTCTAGAAAAGTCAGGAGATTCCTTTTATGCCACTCATTCCAGCTCTAATTTTCTCTTGTTTAGAGAACTTGAAAGAAAAACAAAAACAAAAACACACAACTAAGTGCTTTTGTGAGCTTCTCTTTAGCAATAATGTCATAAGGCCCTAAAAATGCAAGTTGAACTCTAAAATTGGCTCCAATATACATGTGCCCTGGACCAGGCCCAAACATTTTTGTGTGTTCTTTTTAAATTGATTTTTAGAGAGAGAGGAAGGCAGAAGGAAAAAGAGATAGGAACATCAATCGGCTGCCTCCTGCACAACTCCTGGGGATTGAGCCTGCAACTCGGTCATGTGCCCTGACCAAGATTTGAACTGCAATCTCTTGGTTCTCGGGTTGACACTCGACCAATATAGGCACACCAGGCAGGCCAGGCCCAAACATTTTCAATGGGGTCCAAACACCTTATAAAAACAAAACAAAACAAAACAAAACTATCTAAAAATCTACTAGTTCTCCAGCAAAACGAATGAGTAGTATTTCAAAAGCAATCCTAATCCATTCTGACCAATGAAACCCAAGCATAGTTCTTTCTTTAAAAACAAACAAAAAACAGTGAAATAAAAAGGAAGTAAATTGTACCAGAGGAAGATGTTTCATTACAAGGCAGAGGTTGGGAGGAAATTGATTATCCCCAACCAAAACTGAACTAGTAGTTCATAAAGTGTGTGTGCAGGTTTTAAATGCAGTCAGTGGTGACTCCACCAGTGTAGAAATCAATGCCGAGATGATGCATTTGCAAAATTACGAAGGCATTTCCTATCCAATTTACACGTGTTAGCCTTCAACTGTTGCTGTAAAGCTGTGACAGGCACAATCTTTTAAAAAAATAGGACTAAAATGTGCACACACCAAAACTAACGTCTAAAGTTACAAAGAAAGTATTGCACATGCTCTATCCTTAAAGAGTGTTACTTTAAAGAAGGAATTGATTTTGATGTTGGTAACTGTCATATAGTGGTCTGGTTTAGTTTTAAAATATACATACGTACACATATATGCACTTACATATTTATACATACAGATTTTTACATATATAGAGTGTCCCCTCAAAATGTATACACATTATAAAGACAATGTTTATTAAAATACATTTCATTTTCCAAGTGTAATGGAATATGCTCTTAAAGTTTGTATGCATTTTGAGGGGATACCCTGTACAGACAAACTATAATAAGAGTGGGGAAACTCAAAGGACGGGAAACTCAAAGTCATTCTGGGCTTTACAAAAAGATTTTCCAAAAAGTGATCTTCAGGAGCCACCTCCCACTACAGTGTTTTAAAAACAATCTGTTGTCCTTCTCCCAGAATCAATAGTTTTACCTGTTTTGTGTACACAACGTTTATTTATCCAATGAGATTATCAGCACCTTAAGGAAAATAACACACTGTCTTCCTCAATACTTGCTGTGGCCTGGGCTCTGGAGTCACGGGACCTGGTTTAGAACTGTGGTCAGTAACTGAACCAACGGGGGCGGGGAGGGGGGGCCACTTGCGGTCCCCCTTTGGCCAGATCCCCTCCAAGATTCTCTCACACATTAGCCCATTTAGTCTTCAGAGGAACCTATTTTACAGATGAGGAAACAGGAGCTCAGAATTGTCACGTAATTAATTCCCAATGTCAGTCCTAAAGCCAGGATTCAAACCCAGGAGCCCTCCCACCACACTGCCTCCTGCAGTTCCCACTTCACCTATAGCACTGAAGAAACGCTACTACCTTTCAGGGTTACTGGATTAGATTAGATTACAAGTGGAAACCACTAGCATGGGGGTTGGAATCAAGTAAGTGCTCAAAAAGAGATTAAAGAAACAAAACAAACCATTAGACATGGAACACAGAACACTTTCTTTTCCTTACAGCTTCTACCCTGCTGTTGCGAGTGTCGATGAAGTTACAATTGGATTCCTTATGGTAAATTGAAGCCATTGTTGATGGATTAATACAGGAATAATATAAGTGCTTATAAAAATATGTGACTCACACTCACTTCCAATATGTAAATAAACTTTGCATGAACTAATGTATACACCAGGTGCCTTTTGTTATCTATAAGAGAAAAGCAAATTCCCACCATGGCACAAATAGGCATGTTCTAATATGGTCTCCTATATACTTTGAGTAAATTCTCTGGAGACTAAACAGAATTGAGAATCCAGTTGTAGTATCTACATACAACATACTCCAACTAAGCAAATTTATGTCGGATCAAACCCTCTTTAAAACATTTTTATTGACTGATTTTTAGAGAGGGGGGAAGGAAGGGAAAGGAAGTGTGCACATGTGAGAGAGAGACAGAGAGAGAGAAAGAAACACTGATATGTTGTTCCACCTATTCATGTATTCACTAGTTTATTTTTAAATGTGCCCTGACTGGGATTGAACCCACAACCTTAGTATATCGGGACAACATTCTAACCAATTGAGCTACCCAGCCAAGGCGGGATCAAACACTTTTAACAATTCATATAATTTGTGTTTCCCTTTCTGCATATACCAGAGAATTATAAATCCTTGAATAAAGATCCCATGCCATGGATTATGCAAGCATGTCTAACATCACTGGAAGACTTGGAGCTTCTAAACTGACCTACTGTATAACAGGTATTCTGGGCAAAGCAGAAAGCTTCCCTTCCCACACATATTTCCTTGTAGCCTTTGTGCTTCACCTGCATCTGCAGCCAGCCACAGAGAAAAGTGGTTTCTGAGTCTACCTGAGGCACGGATTGGTTTTTTCCTTCTTTTGGATAACATGTATGCTCACTTCTGAGTTGCACTCAGGAAATAAAATACTAAAGATGTCACAAGACATCAGGAGTCAATATCATAAACTGTTCAATGACCCGAGGACGCTGTAGTCCTCCTGTCCCAGTGAGCCAGTGGTCATTGCACAGTCTGATCACGCACTGAATCCGACGGAAGATCAGAGCACAGAGCATTCAGATGATGCTTCGCGAGCCTTTGGGGGTTGCATCAGACAGCAGGCAGCATTTCTGGTGTGCTCTCACTGAGTCTGCTTGAGAGGGCCAGCACCAATTTTCCAACCCCTTTATCTTGCATTCCCCGAAAGATCTCAAGAAAGTGCCTCGGATTTTCCTGGAGTCATAAATCATATATTTACCTTCACGTGACTGGTTTTCCATGGACCCAGAGTTTTCAGGTCTGTCTGCCGGATGTATTATGTTACTGAAATTCAGAAATGGCTGTTGTGCACGCCAGTGGTTAGGAAAGCTTGAAGATGTAACACTATCTTTCTCAACTGATTTGAGGAAAGAATGTTCATAAAATATATACTGCTTTTGGTTAGGGGCTGATTTTTAAATAAACAGATTCCGCAAAGGAAATTCTAGAGACAGGCGAAACAAAACTTGCGTTTTTTAAAAATCAGCTCTCTCACAATCTCTGCAAACTTTTGCAAGCATTCTGAAGATTGTCAAGTCAGCTGCACTAGGTTGACGACTTAGGGCTGTTTCTGCGTAACTTGGTTTTCAGTCGGGGAAGAGAAATCTGTCAAGTCTTCCCTATCTCACATCCTCTGGCATTTCAGGCTAAGAGGGCCCTTCCCTATGGGGAGCTGGAGGCAGCCATTTGTTGAGAGTCAGGAGGGAGGGGAAAGGGGAAAGAAAGCTCTGCTATGACAAATCTGCCAGTCCTTGTGGGCCCCCAAAAATAGGAAACATGGGTGATTAAGAAACTGGATGCCTCCAGTAAATAAATAAATAAATAAATAAATAAATAAATAAATAAACAAACAAACAAATAAATATGCTAATCCACGCTAAGTGGGGCTCTCTTCTCTAATTTGCAATGAACTGGGGTCAACTAGATTTTTATCTCACACACAAACTGGGAAAGAGAAAACAACAAGAAAGGAAATGGCACAGCTTAGTTAGATCCTGCTTTTCTCACAAGATTATATGACGGACAGCTACACAGGATGCTTCCAGAAGATTAGAAGGCCAAAAATAAGCAAGGAAATATGGCTGGCCTGACGGTCACATTTATTTCTAAAAGAATGATGTATCAGAGACATAACAGCAATACACATATGTAAATGTTAAAATCGCACCATGGCTTTTTAAAGATAAAAATAAGATAGCTTTAGCTCTTGAGTTGTCATAATAAAGGTTAGGTCAGAAATCACATGCATACTATGCATAGCTTTTAATCAATCTTCCCACAGTTTGGTGCAGATATTTTCAAACCTTTCCAACTCATGGCACAAATAGACTAATTACTAAAGTTCTGTGGCATGTAAAAAAAAAAAATGTGTTTTTTGCCAATCTTACAAAAATATATAGGTACTGGTATAATTTTGACTCATTCACAATAGATGACTATTGTTGCGTGGGCTGTTGTCATTTTTTTATTTGACAATCTAAGGGGAAAATGGTCAATATACCTTAACTAAACAGTCAGGTATTCATGTTTTAAAAATTCTTGCAGTGCACTGGTTGAAATCCTTGGTTTAATGGCTGGCCTACTATAGGCTAGTTTAAAAAAAGTGTAAAGATACTATTCTTGTCTTCAATTAGTTTGTATTTTACTAGATGCCTAGTGCACAAATTCATGCATGAGTTGGGTCCCTTGGGGTGGCCTGTGGGGATCGGGTGGAAACCCACAGTACAACGCCGTCTGCTGCTCCTGCCTGCTGCTCCCACCCATTTCGGCCCACTGCGCCTGCTGCGGGCTCTCTCCCAGTCAGTCTCCACTGGGAGAGGCTGGCACTGCCACAGCAGCGCTCACCAGCCATGAGCTCTGTGTCTGATGCCCATTCCGAGGGGGGTTGGGAGGACCAGGATGCATTAGGCCCTCGGGATGGGTGGCAGGATACTCTTGCCAGCCTGGGATCCAGATTCGTCCTGCTGACATTTGCGCCGGTTGTCAGGAGCCACCTGGCGGCTGCTTTTGCTCTGTATCGTTTCTTCCTTGGGGAGTGTCTAAGGAGGGAAGTGGCCACAGTGCCCGAGGCTGACTTCCAGGAGGCCAGAGCGCTATCAGGATCATGCTGGTGGTGCAGGTCTATCGGTGCCTGGCCCATTTTCCAGAGATTGGACCTACAGGACTACTGAGGGAGGGAGTGGCTGCCACCTAGCTGGTGGACGACCAAGGTGGGTTCTGGATGGGTCGGTCAGCTGATTGCCCCCTGGTGGTCAGAGCGCGTCATAATGACTGGTTGTTCAGTAGCTTAGGCTTTTATATATATAGATTTGGGGGGGGAAGCATCCAAATATGTAAAATAATAAATAGTACACATAGCATTTCAGTCCAAAACTAAGAGAAGGCTACAAATTAATAACAGGAATTCTAAGTGCCATAAGAATTCAGTAGGGAGAAAAATCGTCTTTGTGGGTTGACAATATGCTTCTGATCACAGGCATCTGAGTTAAAAAAAAAAAAAAAAAAAAGCTGTGTTCTGTTATTTACTGTAATTCCACCAAGTTATTACTTCTAAACCTCAATTTTCATCATCAATAAAATGGGAATGATAATGGTATCTAGCCCATAAGATGATTATAAGAAACTGATACATTTTATATGAAAGGATTTTGAAATCTGTAGAGAAGCCATAAAATGACCCTTGCAAAGATGGCAAACAGAATCACACCAAATTACTATTAATTTGGGAAAACAGAAGGTGGAGGGAAAAATAATGAACTTTTTCTTAACCTACTTACTATTGTTTGAAAGTTTAAGGCCCAGGCACTAATCTTGTAACAAAACACTTAAAGCAATATAAATACTATCTGAAATGTGCATAAATGGATGTCACAGAACACCCTAATTGTAAACACTAATAACCCTGTTTCTTTAAAAGTACATAGAAACAAGTCTCCACCTGGTTTCAATTTGAGAATTTCTAAAGTCACAAAATTTTGCCAAGCTTGGGAATAATAACCAACTGAAACCATTTATTTTCCAAGACATTTTAAAAAGAGAGCAAGTTTGTAGTCAACCAAACCATCCATTGATGCAAACAATCAGTTTGGTCAATACCTTTTAAAACAAGTTAGATAACATTGGTTCAATAACATCAGTTTTCAAAGGCAAGTCTTTGTCATCACTAACTTTGCTTTCTAGAGCCCATCATATTTAACTGATAACTTTACAGACCTGGGAAAGCCCTCAGGCTATTTTCAAAGAAATGCCCTGAGAACTTTCCACAGAGGCAAGGCAACGTTTTAGATTAAACTTCATCATAGTTTAGCATTCCTTACACTATAAGTAAGTGTGAGCTCTTTGAGGGCAGGAATCATACCTCCTCAAACCTTATTTATTTTTTGAATCCTCACCCGAGGATACTCTTTTCACTGATTTTTCAGACAGAGTGGAATGGAGGGAGGAGAAGAGGGAAGAGAGATATTGACATGAGAGAGACAGGACTGGCTGACCTGTATGCACCCTGACCAGGGATGGGGAGTGAACCCACAACCGAGGTACAGGCACTTGACTGGGAATCAAACCTGAGACCCATCCATCCATGGGCCGACGCTCTAACCACCGAGTAAAATCTTCTTAAAGGTGATAGGCCCAGCGTCTGGCACTGTGACTAGCACATGAGTAGGCAACAGGAATAAATGCTAGTTGAACCATTTGGAGGAAAGATAAATCTAAAACACTCTCATCAACTGCATGCCCAGTGAGCCAGGCTCATATGCTAAGGGGACACAATCTTTATACTTTTGTTTCTGTAGAAAAGTTCCTTACAATGCTTCAAAAGGAGGAAGGGTTAAGTTTGAGTTCCTTGAATGAAACATTATAAAAACCCCTATTGGAGAACGGGATCTCTTCCCTATTTGAGAAAATACAGATGTGTGAACCGAGATGAAATCATGGAGCAGTCTGATCAGAACCACCTTTCATCTGCCTTACCCAACATTTCCAAGGCATGTTTCATCAATATAAATAGCAGAGGGCAGAGGAAGGGCTTCCGTTATGGTGGCAGAGTCAAGCCCACACCTGGAAGCCGGGGCTCCTCACTGACGACTGTCCCTCTGGCTTGTGGCTCCTCAAGGATGACTTGTGAAGAAACAGACACTTTTTAAAAAAAGGATGGAATTGGTATCCACATGTAATAGGACTACTCGGTTGTATGTATGTACTCACATTTGCCTTTTGCCAGTATTCTATAAGGAGTTGCGGCATACTGGGCTTGCTCAAGCACTAAGGCCCTGAGGACACAAGTATGGAAGCTGAAGAACAGGGACACGAGGTAATGCTTCTGATTTCCATGGATGATTTCCATCTCTCTGTGAATGATGTACCTGAGGCTAATCTCCCCGTTCCATCTTAAACTGCTGGATAATTCATTTGTATCTTATTTCATCTTCCTCCCAAGGTAAACAGGGCTTGTAATAACTTCTGAAGTCTTTCATGATACGTTCATTCAGGAGAAAACATTTTGGGAAAAGGAAGTGCTTTAACACAGTTCTCCCTTGAAGCTTCTTGAGATATTCAGCCCAGCGTACTTAAAGAGAGGTATTACTTTTCTGCTTCTGAATAGTACTGCGAAGGCCAGTAGAAATGAATTGCTTTGGCTGTAATTGTTTAGAACACACTAAGTCTCTTAGTTGGGCTACTCAAATTAAATGTGGAAGCGACCTAGGAATTTTCTCACATTTTGATCTTGAGAAGGGCAATTAATCAAGGTCACATTTGAAGACCTCTGACTTGAGTCAGAATGCTATGATGGGAGAGTCAGATCTGTACACTCGGAATAGTCACCAGTATATATAATGGAAAACAGAAAGGACGGGAGAAGAAAAGGAGATGCCTGTGGGCTGATACATTATAACCTTCGGTCAAGCGGTACTTGGCAAATTTCAACAGATTTAGTCAAGCTGAGATAAAACTAGCAGCAGAACACCGTGAGTACAAAACAAAAAGCGATCACACGGAATTAGGGACGACCAATGAGACACAACGTTGGACCTAATAGCATAGATCTACCAAAGGCAGTCTAGGTGGGATCCTGGAGTCATTATTTCATGGTGGAGGCTGGCAATCCTAACTTCCCAGTTTCTTTAGGTCAAGCTATAGCACAGCATTCAGAGCAGCAGCCAATGTCACCGAGGGAAAGGAGGAAGGCCACATGTGGAACTAATTACTCATGGAGAGGCCATGACAAAGAACATTTCTCCAGACTTTTCATGGGGGCTTCACTTTCAGGAAGTTGCTATAATTACTGTTCAAGTCTAGAGCAGCCTGCAAGCCGCTGACAGATCCAGCAGACGAGGAGGAGGAGGAGGAGGAGGAGGAGGAGGAGGAGGAGGAGGAGGCAGAGGCAGGAGGAGGGACAAAGAGAGAGAAGGGGGAAAAATGAACTTATCTGCCCTTTTTGACCAGTAAAACACCAGAAAATAAAGTACCACAGGAAAGCAAGCACACGCATACACACACACACACACACACACACACACACACACACACACACACACACACGTTTCCTAAGGCGCCCTGGCTTCCAGCGGCTTCGGGTTCTGTTTACTTTCTTATCTACCCTGTGTCTTCCAGTGACTTTCTAGCCCAGATCAGACAGCAAATTCGTCCTTCTCCGCTGACTCCCTTTCAGTTGGCCACAGCAGAACTGTACATCTCAACTCTTTTTTTACAGCTTTTCCATACTGGGGCCCACTTCCTGCCCAGTTGAGGGAAAAAATCTGGCCTGAAGATGAAATGACTGTTTAACATTACACCAGAACATCTGGTACCATTTTACGCACAGACCCATGTCTGAGAGCAGGCGATTCTAGCGGTCTCTCCAGCGGCACAGCGCATACCCAAACCTCCCCAGGGTGACATCATCCCATATATGGACTCTCCAGCCCAGCCCTCCCCCTTTTCCTGGTCCTAAATTCATTGCCAGTTCCCCAGTTTGCAGCAAATGTGCCACGTCAAGACTGAAAATCACAGCACTGGAGTGGGGCTCAGTCAGTGCAGCAGGCTCCAGGGGGGAGAGCCGAATGCAACTGTTCCCAGGGACGGAGAGAGGATTTTAAGGGCCCAGATGGAAGCTTCTGGAGCTCCTGCCCCGTCGGCCCAGTGTTCAGACTACCTGTTCAGGACAATGCCGTTGTACAGTAGTCTGCACATTGGTTAGACTGGGCAAGGCACAGCAACGCCCTGGACGGCTGGGACAAGAGTGGCTGTTTCCGAGGAGAGGATGTTTGTTGGCTCCTCTTTCGTATCTCATATCCAGTGTTTTTCTTCACAGGTTTTGCACAGTAGGGACCAAGAAGCCCTCGGGGACACCGCTGGGAAAAGACTGCTCCAGGGAAGACCTGCGGGTAAGGCCCTCTTGCCGCTCACCTGGGCTGTGACCGGGAGAGCTGAGGTGGGAGCCAATGATTTGTGTCACATGCGAGAGAAATGGGCATTTGTGTGGCCAAGGGCTATGCATTTATTGTAAAAGGGCAGTGGGGTGCGGTCCATAGTGATCTGCTGTAAGTTACTCGCTTTCTGAAGATTTATAAGTATTTTCTTAAGCTTGAAGATTTTTCTACTTCAATACGAAATACAAAGGCTCCAAACATTAACAATAATTGAATAAGGCTAGTTTTCAATGGGAATAAGGAGTAATTCAGAGACCTAAAAACCTGTTGAATGAGGGCTGTGCTATCACTTGAATATCCCAGAATTGGTTCCATTTTGCCCCAAAGTAATGAATACTTGCAATGTTTAAAATGCTCTATGGATAGTGCTTTTCTGAAATTTTGCTTATATAAGATAAATACCAAAAATAACAAGACCTAACAATAAAGGAGTAGGCTGCCAAGTTTTTTGCCCACCAGACCACGCAGATGGGACTTGCCCAGAAAAGAGCGCCAACCCAGAACTATTGAGTCAGCAACTGAATAAACCAGGAAATAGAAACCTCTGTCTTCAGCTATCCCAATATATAGCCCTGGGATTTTTGTTGTTGTTGTTGTTTAAAATCCAAGAATGGTTGATAATTGCTGGTCAGCTGAGCCCTCATGCCTAGGTTTTACCATGTGTCTGTCTCCGAGCATTTAAAATGATAAGGCACTTTGTCTAGAAAGCCACTGATAAAAAAGGAATTTGTAAACGAAGGCAAAGTTTTTGTTGGTCAGTTTCCAGCTGTCCTGGAGGTGAAGGAGGGAGGGAGGGGGAGGAAGGTGGGAGGAAGGAAAACTGAATGAAATCCCAACAGAGAGAATAATACAGAAAGTCTGGGCTGCAATATGATCCACACTGAATTTCAGAGGTGGGTCCCCTAAGGAAAGTTCTAGAAAAATGGTACTGCCTCACCCCTAATTTCCTCAACCCCCTATTTATAGATACCCCCAAACAATTCTATATAATGAAAAATCTGCTCTATAGACTTAATCTGAAACATTAATATAATCTCTTTTGTCCTCCCTTAAATTCTTAAAGTTACAGTGGTTCCTGAACAAATCCTTTTCTAAGTTATATATTTTGCAACAATTCAAAAATTGTCACACATTCTCCTTTGGATAGTTTATTATAAAAGGTTCCCCACGCTATCTTTTGTCAAAAGGATTTGTTTCAAAATTTACCCTTTTGATCATCCTAAAACTGGTATAAAAAAAAACCAACACATTTTCTCTTCTATTCATGGTTTTGAGTTAAAATGTTATAAAAAGGGAGACATTTAGCTATCTTCTCCACTCAGAGGATACGATTTGTTTTCTGTTGTGACTTGGAGGCTTCCATATTAATTATTTTTCATTGAACAAATGAGTTTTAAATCTATACAGTTTCTTTTATATAGAAAAGCTGAAAAGAGAAACTATGAGATAACTTACCAGGGCTTATTTTTTCATGAAATGTATTTTTACTAATTTATACAGTTAGCAAAGAAGATAGTTATAGGGTACTTTGGTAATGTTTAAGATTTCTCAAATTTTGAGGGGATTTTTTGTGTTTTTGGGTTTTTTTTACTCTGTAGAAATTATTGAATTTTATAAATTACTTTCATTTCATGTATATTTAATTCAAATGTCTTTTTTGTATTATTATTAAATGGCTTTTTTATTTCAAAGAAACTACCATCAATCCCTCACCTATTTCCTCTCTTAAGATGACTTTTAGTTTGCAGACGGAGGGGACCCGAGGGTGTCCTTGCGTAAGGACAGGAGTAGAAACAGAAGAATAAATTTGTATGGGGGGAGCTGAGGAGCCCCTACATGCGCTTGGGGTCCTGATTACCCATTTTTTATGCCAACTTTTAACACATGAAAAGGAATAATACTTATTTTTTAACTGGCATGAGCTCCATGCAAGATCAAAAAAGCAAAAAGCTCACTCAGTAAACCTCTGCTCACTGAAGGCAGGGTGGTCGATTGTGCGCTGGGACACACACCAGCACGTATGCACACTTAGTGTAAACTAACTTTATTTCCAGGGTAGAATAGTGCTTAATTTTATTTTGATATGACTTTGTAAGGAGCCATACAAATATTTTAGGGATCATGGGATCTATTCCAGAGAAAATTAACCAACAGTGATCATCTTCGACTAAAACCGCTCGTGGATAAAATGGGAAGTGTAAGTATCAACATTAAACACTGTATATCATAAGAAAGAGAAAATGGTTTGCAGAGCCTATCCAAAGGGCACTTCATAGAAACGCAGCAGTTATTTCCCGTTTCAGTGTGTGGATGATTGATATGTTAGACTAGGTTTGGGGTTAGAGAATTTTTTCTGCCATCTAAAAGAAAGGAAACTCGGAGCTTTGACTTCCAACACATTTTCTTAATTGGAAGAGGATCAATAGAAAACAGTTTATTTACATTTTCAAGCCCCCACCCTCCCCTTTTTTTTATACCATAGATCTCCAAATCCAAGGTTTGTTTACAATGGGACAGAATTTCACACCCATCACTTTCCTGCCATTAGTGAATAGATTTAATGCCCTTCCTGCTTGGCTTTCAGGCTTTCCACCCAGATAATGTGTTTATGTTTTTGAAAGACCAAAATGTACTATCTCCCCCACCTCTCGCCTACAGACCACCCAAGTTTTTCGCTGTGGGAAAGAGTGTAGGCATAAAATTCCTGATAGAATTTTTTCTTTTTTTTCTTGAAGTCGTAAAGCTGTTATAGGAAATAAAGTAAAATACAACTTGGTAATGTAAAAAATCCACTGACCCACCAGCTACCAGCATCATCCTTAGTAAAGAAAGAAGCCAAAGCTTTCAGCTCCTGAACAAGATATCTGCTATTTAAAAACAACCCACTTTCCTCTTCTCTAAAGAGAATATCCCACCCGTGACAGTAATGTCCAAATACATAAAAGACATCACTCAGAAATCCCAGCTTAAAGTAACTAAAGATCAGGCTTACCCTGAGAGGGAACAGAAATTTCTGAGTAAAGATGAAAACTTTCTTACTTGCTTTCTTCTACCTTTTTACCTGGGTTTGCTGCTAATTGTGTAGACAGAAATAATTACCCATTTTTTGAAGAATTTTTATCAGTTTTAATTAATAGAAATAATGAAGTCAATTAAGGAAAATAATGAAATCTTCATTTTTTAATTTCTGACTTATAACAGCCAGTTTCCTGGAGTTGCTTTGGTTTAATGTTGCTATTAAAGACTTGGAACATAATTACTTTCATGCATTTTTTTTCTTAATAAAGACAAAAAAAGAACTAAAGAGTAGTGACCTTATTAAAAAGTACACTGTACGGTAATAATGTACATATAGTTCTTTCATATTTTAGCTATTATTTTAAGTGATAACAAATGTTAATGTTTACTCTATAGTTTGGAAACAGAAAAACACTCTTGTCTTTTCAACCTTTCATCTTTTTAACATGGCTATGAGGTATGAAGATGCCACATACTTACTACAAGTGTGTTTTTAAAAATCTATTAGAAAAATAAATTATCCCAAAGTATTAAGAGCAATCATTTTTCAGCAAGATTTCCCCACCCTGAAAAACAGCTATGGATTTTAGGGTCTGATATTTCGGGGTATCTTGGTTTACTAGAATTGTTTCACATTAAAAGAGAAACATATGAACTCACAACTTTTTCTTTCTATTTTTCCAGGTTACATCAGTCCTTAATTGAGCAGAGTTAACTGGATCAAAGTATTTATGGGAGAGAGAGGGAAAGCTATACCGAATTACAGTAATTTTTAATTTCTACAAATATGCTCTTTGTAAGTGAATCACTCTATAAATATTTTCTGTTACACTGAATGCAGCAATGATAACAAAATAGTTGCTTGAGGTATTTGTTTTCCCATTCTCTGACCTTGTAATTATTAAATGGCAGCCAAGTTCACTGATGTTTTTGATTTTGT
This sequence comes from Murina feae, assembly GCA_004026665.1. Taxonomy (NCBI): domain Eukaryota; kingdom Metazoa; phylum Chordata; class Mammalia; order Chiroptera; family Vespertilionidae; genus Murina; species Murina feae. Next base: position 43,781 of record PVJC01001728.1, read on the forward strand.
CAAGAAAAAACACACAAAAGTCCTCTACTCAGAAGTGATGACCAGAAACAGAATCAGACATTTATTTTCTTGGAATTGAATAAATGGGAACGTGCACTTCTCAACTCTTTGTTAAAGCTGTAGCACATCTAATCATTGCATTGAAGGTTGAGCTATAGACAAACCTCATTTTTTCATAGCCTCTAAAAATTATTTTGTTCTCCATAAAGTTTCTATCTGCTATTTTTTCTCAGAATTTTACAGCGAATAGGAAATATACTATTTATTTTCTTTAAAATTCTTTGAAAAAAATCTTAATTACATACTCCTTGGACAATAATGTTTTGTTGTTGTTGTTGTTTTAGGAAATCCCACTTATGGTAATTTTGAGTATCTGGTGATTTTGTTGTTTAAAGGGCAGGGCATAAATTGATCATTTATTTTAAAAGAGCCAGTAGAGTTATTTTTGACTCATCAGAATTAAATTTCCTATCTGTTTATTTAACACCATCACTCTTTATCTCATACGAGTTATAAGGAAATTTCCAAAGGGCCTGGTTTCACTTTTTGGATATGAAAGGAAGTTTCATTTTTTTTGTGTGTGTCTAAAGGGCTGTTTTGTAACTGTAGTGCACTAACAAGGCCCAAAACACAATCTGGGTGAACAACTCTGTGGCCAACAGCTGTGGAGTTTGTACCCTTTTGATTCGTGGCAAGGCACTATGGTTAATTAAGCAGAGGACTTAAGTTCACAACTGCTTTTGATTTGGTTTTCACATCCATACTTAAAAACTGCATTAAAAAGAATATGATAAATTTAAATAAGTTCCTGTTTTAATAAAGTATTGGTAAAAATACAACCCGTGTAAAATCCCAAAGGTCGGCTGGTTGAACTGCCAGATACATTAATTACTTTTAAAATGGCTGCCATTTCCATGTAAATGATAAGTTTCTTTTTCATGGGGGAGGTTATGGTACTTATCTTACTACACGAAACATGTATAAACATGTCTTTATCTTTAACTTCAGTATTAAAATATGCAGAGTTTGGGGAAGAGGAAAAGCATCTGGTTCAATTACTCTGAACTCTGACTGCATTATGGGCCAGTAATAACATGAGCTGGAGTTAAGAATAAACCTGGTGTTTAATCTTTTTTTGTTTGTTTGGTTTTGCCTTAAAATTTCAATATGAGTTTTCTGTCAAGTCAATGATCCATGTTAGCACATTGGGAACAACTGTATAAGTGTACTTTCTGAATAAAGTCAAAAGTCTAACTTGTTTTTAGTTCCATAATGTTTTAATGTTTAATTCTATTGTGTGTTTTTCTCCCTTTCCCCCTGACCCTCCAAATTCACCAAATCTGGAAAACAGACTGACTGTTTCTGCCCATGAGCAAAGGAAACCTGAAGGAACCAAGGGCCTGGCTGGACGGAGTTGTCATGTGTCTGCCTGTCTACACTTGCTGTGCAGAACATCCGCTCACCTGTACAGCAGGCACAGACAGGCAGTCACATGACAACCCAGCCTGAATGACAACCAGCCATTGAAAGAAAGCAGGCCTCACACCATAGCATCTACACCAAGAGCTACAACCAAAATGAGGGGTTCGGGGGGGAAGGCCTGTTTTTTTCATCTGTTGATTTAATACTTAACTCGTATGTATTATTATTATTTATTATTATTATTCTCTTTTGATTCAAATATTGAAACCCACCAAAAGTAAAGTGAGTAGTGCCTATGAAATATAATAAAACCCATTTCTGAAAATGCTCCTGTGCTCTCTATAGTTCTCTTTTCCTAACTGTTGTCAGTAAATTACTGCCCTTGACATTAACTGCACACAGCTTTGCAGCACCCTGTGATCAATATAACAAAACACAGAACTGCAAGTCTGATGCTGGACAAAGAATACATGATTCTAATAATTCTACTCCAAAAACCAAGTTTCGTTTTCTATATCATGACTGTTTAAGAGTGAGGGACAAAAGAAAAAGAGGGAAGAAAAAATATCCCAGGGGAATCATGTATCTTGAGTTCAATTTAACCAGCTTGCACCTGGGTGGAATATAATGAAAAATGTATTTGTTTCCAATGTAATTTTTAAATGTATTAAAATAGTTGCTTCTCCTTTTGGGAAGTATATAAAGTTAACGTTGAATCTCTGACATGCCTAAGTGTCACAATATGCATAGATTTATTACTGTGACTTTGTTTAATTAAGAAGGAGCTTACGCTATAGTTCCAAGGGTGGAGTACATGAGGCTGGTGCAGTCATGGGAATACACGCTCCTTCCTATTCACAGTAAACTTCCAAACTCTCAAGATATTCAGGAAATTCCATTATTGTTTAAAAAAAAAAAAAAAAGGCAAGGACACGGATTAACGGATATACAATGTATATTTTGCCACATCTTTTGAGAAAATGTCAAATGCTCAGTTTACACTATGTGAACTGGAATCAAAGGATCAGGGTAACAAGTGGGGAGATGGGTAAAATTAGAAATTTGTCTGCTTTGATTTGCTTCACTAAAATGCTTTAACTTCAGTATTTAAAATTATTTTTCATTTTTCCTAGAAAGGTTCTGGTCAAGCTCTAGAAAAAGTATAACACAAGGCTAACCCAAATTTTTTTGGTTTTAATCTAATTAAACATTTTAAACATATACTTTGGATTAAAGCAAACTTTTTATTCAGTATTTCATTTTTTAAATGACATATTTAAAAACCCCACGAGGTTCAAAATTTCTACAATTTCATATTTTACCAATCCTGACACTATAGCTTCTTTTTAAAAAAAAAAAAATTGGGGAGGGGGGTAAAATTATAAAATAAATATACGATTAAGGCTAAATTCTTTCATTTAACAACATGGCCTAAGCAAAGATGTCATCTGCAAAAAATGCGTTGTGCAAAGAGAGTTTTTACCTTTACAGAAAAGTCCCAGGACAAGAATATAAAGTAATAAATAACAGTTCACAAAATGTAAAAAAATAAACAGGAAGGCAGTATCAAAATTTCTCAGAATATTTACATAGCACCACCCAATCTGAAATTCCTTCTATAACCTGCAGCAAAATGCTGACAGGAGTCCACCCCTGGATCATTCTCTGGGACCCACAGGCAGGCCCCGAGCATGCGTGAGGCTCTCCACACCACACGTAGCTGGGTCAGAACATAAAGGAGACTGTTCCATTCCACCCAACTCCAAGGGGAGCGCTAGGAGGCCAGCAGAGTCATCCTTACGTGAGCCATGAAGGATAACATTTAAAATAAGCTCGTGCCTAACATCTTGGTTTTACATTTTTTTATATGGCTCTCAAAAAAATATGCTTGAAAGAATGCTATTTATATTTAAGTTCATTATTAATGCACATTTGAAAATGTTACTCTTCTGGAAAAGGATCATATGAAAGTTAATATTGTTCTTCCAGTATACACTTTCAAGTTAGGACAAATAACACATTTAGAGGAATGGTCTGAGTCTATAAATATTTTAATAAATTTGAAATAGCAGCTGCCCTTATGCTTTGTTGAATACTACTATATATTTTTTTAAATTATAAATCTTTAGATAATGCCAGAACTTGGAAATTTTTATATGAAATAATCCTACATTTAAAGGCCAAATATGATATAGCTTATGTATGTGGGGGAAAAAACACACACATAACTATGATCATGAAGAACTTCAATAAAGTTCAATATTTGTTGGGACTGTTTTTTTTGGTAAAAAGATGTCTAAGTTTTGGCTAACTCAAACAACACAGCGAGGATTGTGAACAGTGTTCACAGGGTTATTTCTGACCTCCTCATCACAGGCAGCATGCAGACCTGGGAGAAAAGGCAGGGTCTTGATCATATACGTGAAAATGGAAAGTTATGAAGATTTCTATGACTTCTTGGCCTCACAGCTTTGGCCATCCAGGGATATAGCTGTCATTTTATTTCCTATTACCGAAGTTACATTTGTCATCTGTTACAGCTACATAATAAAAACAATACTAAGTAAATATCCCTATAAGGGAATTATATAATCTCTTTATCAAGCTATCCAAACACTTCAACCCACAAAAATGAGGCCTGTAATTTTTTTGAGTCCAAAGAATGTTCTTATTTTAATGCAGATGTTGGCCTTTAGTCAACCATGTATGGTTAGTACATTTCCACTGGAAATGCTTCTGTCGATTTACCCTACTTCCCTATGAGTATTCCATTATGATTTTAATCTTCATGTTGGACTATAAAAATTGAATAAATATTGACTATGTGCTATTATTATTCATAAAGTAGTCCCCTTCAGATATTTTTAACTATCATTTACATGTTTCTCGTTGATATTTAAAAATAAGGTTCTTTTCTTCTTCATTCAGAATTTCTTACTCTTTCAAAATTCATATTTTAAATGCATTTTTAAAAAATTCATAGTTTTCCAAATCTAATTTTAAAGTATTCATGTAAACTATCATAACCCAAAATCCTTTTGATGTGACAGTTCCTATTTTATTCCCATACCTTGCCCTTTTCTAAATTCCTCCGTAGAATTGTGAGGATATACCGGTATCTATGATGTCTGAAAGCAACATTGTCAAATTTGTTTTCTGCTCAAATGGTTCTTCCATCCACGAAACCATACATTCGGAGGAAGGGAAAAAAAAAATTCATTAACTTTCAATAATGAAAATTAAGAAAATTACCTTTCATGGTAATTTTACTCTGTATTTCAATAGTTTAGTTAAGGCACTTGAGATAGCAGAACGTGGTGAGTTACTGTGCTGCACTTCTTTCTTTATTTGCTCAATCACATGTTCACCATTGATATTTACTTAGGGCCACCAATCAGTGTCATACCCCCTGGTGGTAGAACAATGAACAAGACAATGGCTCCTACTCTTAGGAGGCTTACAGGTTAGCAGGAACTTAAACACTTATCCAAAACTTAGCACATGTGACGAGTTGTCACATCAATATCACCTTCTGGGGGGAAAAATATCTTAAATCCATCATTTCTATCAATTTCCATCAACCTACCCCAGTCCAAGCCACCATGTTCTTTTATGGAGACCAGAACAATAGCTTTCTAACAATCCCCCAATCCAGTTTTGTCCTCCTCCAACATATTCTTTACAAGGCAACCAAAAAGATCTATAAAAAATTCAAATAATGCTATGAGACTCCCCAGCTTTCAAACTTCAAAGGCTTCTCATCATTTTCAGGATTAAAATCCTTAATTTTTAGAGAATGCTTTATAGAGTCCTTTTCTCTCTTTGTTCCAGTCATACTGGACTTAATTCAGCTTCTTAAATTCATCAAGCTCAATCTTGCCTCAAAGTATCAACACAAACCTTCTCTGACCACACAACTGAATGTCCCCCACACTGGGATCCCCCCATCACTGGATATACTTTCTTCATAGGTTGTCATGTGCATCTGTTTTCCTGTTTGTTTATGTGTTTTCTTTATTGGGGAAAATCCTTCATGAGGGCAGGTACCATGAATTCCTTGCTGACCATCTGTACATTGTGATTAAAAGAGTGTCTAGTCCATAAGTGCTGTTCAGAAAATATTTGTTGGGAAGTGTTCAGGGAGCTAAGTGCACACACTGACTTTTAGCTGTGGACTAAGCTCTTCATTCTCTTTGAGTCTTGATCTTCATTTCTAATATGGAGAATGTAAACAAAGTACTAACTTAGCTCAATGTCTGATAAACTATGAATACTCAATAAATGTTCGTCATTTTGAGGATGGTGATCATCATCGATTATCACTCAGATTGAAAGCTGACTTGCAAGAGTTTAAGCAGGTAGAATGAATAGCAGAGTATTGACAACCACAATTACTGTTCAATTAGGGAGCATCTTGTTAACTAGAAGTCCATTGGATTTGTTTGAACGTTTGATTAGTTTGGATCTGCAAAGGTGAGCATGTAGGAAGAGTAAATGTACAATAGAGTGAGACACACCTTGAGTTTGGGGCATTTCCAGACTGGTAGCATTGAGGGGTGATATAGGAAAGGGAAGAGAAAGAGATAAACCAAAGCACTGTCCTTGGCTGGGCCAGCACAAGGCTAAAGCTGTAAGTGACACACCCAAGTGGAGGGTCCATCCCTCAACAACTACTGTGACCTGGCAGTGTGGCTCAGTGGTTGAGTGTTGACCTATAAACTGGGAGGTCACAGTTCAATTCCCCCTCAGGACACGTGCTAGATCCCCAGTAGGGGGCATGTAGAAGGCAGCTGATCAATGACTCTCTCTCATCATTGATGTTTCTATCTCCCTCTTCCCTTCCACACTGAAATCAGTAAAGACATATACGTATTTTTTTTTAAACTCTTGTGCAAAGGGTTATATAACATTCTATTTGAGGTTGTTTGAACTGCTGTACTGCTTCCCAAAACTCTTAGTAAATGTAAGTACTACAAATAGCCTTATGTTATTTTGTTAGAAATCAAAGGAGCTAAGTATCATCCACTCCAGGCCCAAGAGAATATATGTGGATATACAACCTACATATCCATGCTCTGTCCTCACTCCCTTGGACAACTCCTCTTTGACTTAGGACACACACTAGCAAAATACCCTGGGGAGGATGAACCTAGCTAGAAGTCTATGCAATCCCCAGAAGTGCACTCAGGGCCACATGTATAGGATATTTCAGAGTCTGGCATAGTAGAGCATGACCTTAATGGACATCTAGGTTTGGACAAATCCCCTTGGTAATTAGTTATCAACTGTCTAACCTTGTAAAAGATGTTCTATTTGTTTTTGTGCCACAGAAAGCCCCAGTCTCAGAGTAAAGTTAGAGGATAGCATAATGTCAAGCAGATAGATCAATTATGCCTACCACAACATCACTGTATTATAAAGACTTTGAAGATAACAGTAGAAATAACATTGCCTTGGACACTGGTGGAAACCTTTCTTTAAGCTCATCTATCAATAACATTACAAATAACATTATTTTAATGTAGAATAATGGTTCAAAAAGTACAGTCCACAGATGTTGAAGGTTGTTCATAAACTCATTTAAAATTCAAGGGTAGGGTGGATGGATCTGTTCAGAACAAGGAGGAAAAATGCTGGGACTTACTATTACAGTCATGCCAACTCTAGCTTAAAATTATTCTACAGGGTTATTATGCTCTTGCCTCTGCCAGCTTGGCTAGGAAATCGCATAGTTTGATATCATCATCTCCACTTCTTGGCTGAAATATAGGAGAACCCAGAGGCTAAAGGGGAGGTGGCATGGAAAGTCTCACTAAATGAATGGGATCTGAGTTTCCTCTTATTATTTGAACCTTAACATTTCTGCTAATAAAAACAGCAAAGAAAAATGAGATCCTGTGTCACAATATGAGATATATGACAAAAAATTAAAAATCGGAAGACATGAGTCAAAAAACGACATCATGGAAGGAAGGAATACTATTACTTGCAATGACAAAAATAAAAACATAAATATGATTCCTAAAAGTTTATTTAAGCCCTTAGACTTAGTAACACAGGATTTCTTAGAGTCCTATAAAGTCCCTTTGGGGTGATTGGTTGGTAATGGTTCCCACTTGGTAAGTGAAAAGACTGAGGCGCAGAGAAGAGTGACTTGTTCCAAGCCTGGCAGTTAGTCCTGGCAAGCCCACGTCCTCCGGCTCCTCCCCCTTTTGAGTGTACGGAGTATGTGGTCTATAAGGTCTTTTGTTCAATTAATGTCAGCCTGAAGAACAGTTGGAGCCATTGTTCTTTCATCACAGATATATTTCACAAGTCGTTTGTATTTATTACAAACATGTCATAAGTTAAATAAAACCATATCTAGTCATATGATGCAATATGCTATTTATTCAAACAGCCACTTAGATTATAATGAAAACATACCAGTCTAATTACATGAGAAAGCAGGAGAATGGCAGAACACAGGGAGGGAAAAAACATCACAATCCCCTATGAAAATGTGAATATAGTTATCATTGAATAAATGAGCAGATCTATAAATAACTGAATTATTTTTACTGTGTCGCATTTGCTTGGCTAAGAGAAATGGTCAAGGAACAGGATTTCCAAAGCGTGATGGTGCTGATGTGGGTAGAGACAGATACCACAGGAACAAAGGACAAGCACTCAATTTACAACAAATCGACCCCAGAAGTCGAGTTTGAACTGAGGCTTATGTTCACAAAGAAACAGTCTAAATTTGGGTTTTCTGAGGTTTCTTACAGAAGCATGTTCAATTCATATGTAGTTGAACTCTGGCAATTAGACCTTTATGGAACCTATGCATTATTTAAAACATGGCTGTTGAAGGATGGTGTTCGGGGGTATAAACTCAAGAAGCCAGGGATGAATCAGTGTCTCTGAGCCCCATCCTCCTGACACTTTTCCGTGACCTTTCTCCCCCATACTGTCTTTCCAACACCGGTTCCCAGTACACACTAACGACTATTTGTTGAACACCTAGCAGTGAGTAAGGGACAGTGCTGACCCCTCTCTTTTGCCCTGAGAGCAGGCTCAGAGGGGGTCTGCAGTAGTAGGAAGTTCTGTTAAAAAAAAAAATAGCAGAAGAGGGTACACCTGGGGAGGGGTGGTGGTCAGGAAGGTGGGAATGACTAATGATGGTCCCACTGAGACAGACACTTTGAGATAAGGGTCATTCGTGAATCAGGCATTCATATTTTGAAAACCTCATATCTTATTTCTTGAGCAGAGTTTTTAATGAGTGGCAGTGCTGTAGGCGGCCCTTCAATTTGCTACCCTGTACTTGAGTGTTCCTTTCATGCCACCCAGGACAAGACACCATCTTCTAGGCTGGACCACTGCCACAGTCTCCTGGCTGGTCTTCCTTCTTCTCTTCTCGCCACCCCACTCTTTTCCACAGGAGTATTTCACCCCACACATCATGCCCAACTCAGCAGCCTCTTCTATCTTCACCCGACCCCTTTCCCTCAGGTAATCACCATGCTGTTGTCTAAGAGTTAGTTATTGTTGTTGTTGTTTGCTTAGTCCCTTCACCTTTTTCACCCAGCCCCCCAGTCCACCTCCCCTCTGTCAGCTGTCAGTCTGTTCTCCATGCTCTTCGAACACTGAGGACTCCCACAAAATGAAGGGACAGCAGCCAGCACAGAAAAGTGACCATTACTAGTCCTCAGACTCTTCCAAAAACCAATTTCACGTTTGACTGAAGTCAGTAAAATATATGACATAAAAATTGAAAATAAGACTTTTGAGTAGAAATTTTCTTTGGACCTTTCTATAGGATTTGCTTTCCCTTATTGCAGAAAACTCAGTGGAAATCACCTGATCATCTAATATTCATTCAACACCCTACTGTCCACAAAGCACTTAGGGAACTGAAAAACTACATAAGACATAAAAATGTTCCTCCAACAACTGACAAGGGTATCTTGTAGTGTTTTTAAAAGATGTGAAACCAAGACTGGAAAGGACTATTACATCTGAAATGCATGCTCAAATATATTTGAGGCAGTCTCACCTGCAAAAAGTTTTGCTATCATGGACTAGTTTTCTTACTGAATGTTTGCATGCTGCATTATAAGCATCAAAAACTTCTTGGGTAAAACCAGAGCTATTAAAATTTCCAAGACATAGTTCAATTTCCATCCGTGCCCTCCCAATTGAGCAGTAACACTGTATCACTCTACAGCTCTTTAATGGCTCTGTAAGAACGCCATAGTATATTTTTGTGTGATTTCATAGCTATCAGATTTAAATGAGTAGTAAGTCACAGGACCAAAATTATTAACATCTAACATGAACCAGAACACCGCCATTATCATAATTCATGCTTTTACATAGATATCAAATTCTCAAAGAACAAAATTCACATAAACAGTTTTCAGGGACTTCAAGACGAGTGATTTGGACATTTTCAAAACCCTGTCATTTGAGACCGATGTCACAGCAACAATTCTAAAACACTTTATTAACTCGGCATCAGTGCTATTAATTTCGCTGTTATAATGCTCTATTACCTTGAGTCTTTTCAACACGTTATTTAATGAAAATTGCTTTCACTGTATTAGTCCCCTGTCATTATTACAAAGAAATAGTTTGCAACTATTGACTCTTCACTCCGTTTCTTCAGGTAAACAAACGTGACTACACCAATGAAGTAAAAGAAATTTAAGGGGAATACTATAAAATTAAAAATCTATGAGGGGGGGAAAAAAAAGCACAGTGCTTGTTCAAACACACATCCCAAACTAGGTCTCACTGAAAGAGAACGACTGGTGTCTCAAAATTGAATATCACAATAATCTCACTTAACTTAAAATAAGAAAACTCTGTCGCCCTCTGCGGCTTACCTCATCATCTTTATACCAGGATAGGCTTTCAGCAGTCAGGACAAACCAGTATCCCTTGGAGCCTCCTTTCATGATGCCGATGTTGCTGATGGTGAGCCACCCCTTGCGAATCACCTACAAGAGAGCACAGGTCAGTGGAGAAGCTTAGTCCAACATGAGCCAATGGAGACCAGGTCTTGCACTTAAGTGAAGTTCAAAGCAAGATACAAATCACAATAAGAACAACATTGCTCCCCCAAAGTTCAGCTTCCATTACTCTATCTCCCAAAAGCACCAATAACCAGAGGGAAGTCTCTCCCGTCAAATGAACAAAACCAAAATGGCAGACTTATGTGGATGGCGGAAGCAGAACAGCTGAACGAGAGAGGCATGAAATTCTTGTGCCAGACCCATTTATGGCATGGCTGCTATAATCAAAGCGTTCTGGTTGATTGGATGAACTGCAACAGACTCCCCATGCCCACAGCCTCGGCTCCCATTCCAGCCTAGTGGCTCACTTGTTTAGCTGGTTTTGTCTCATGAGGATTTCTACTAGAGGCTGGCCACCAAATGGTCTAAATTGACCCACCCACCTATGGTTATTATTTGACACACTAAAAAAAAAATGCAAGTAGTTCCTTGTTAATAGCTCTGAATACGGCTGAATGAGAAAAAAAGCTGAAATAATAAACTAAAATTAAAAATTTGGCCCTGACTGGTGTGGCTCAGTTGGCTGGGCATCATCCCAGGAGATGAAGGGTTGCCAAGTTCAATTCCTGGTCAGGGCACATGCCCAGATTATAGTCTAGATCCCCAGTGGCGGGCGTACAGGAGGCAGCCGATCAATGATTATCTCTCATCATTGGTGTTTCTATCCCTCTGAAATCAATAAAAATATATATTTTTTTAAAGTTTGAAGTTTTTAAATGGTCTAGATTTAACCATCTATCTCTGGTTGTTATTTGACATACTAAAGGACATGTAGCATCTTCATAAAAATCTTTAAAACAGCTTCTAAATTTTAAAACATTAATAACTTGGCTTACTGACTTACGATGTATAACTATCCTCTAAGTGAAAATCTATTTTTTTCTCAGTTGTGAAGTTAAATTCTGTTTTTTTTTTTCATATGGCATAGTTTATCATTTTCTCTATGCTACGTAATTTGTTATCATAGGACCAGAAATGAAATACTATATGGAATCGCATGCTATCACTTCAAATGTCAAAAATCATCCTATAACTAAATTGTTCAATACCCTACAGAGCCTGAAATATTTTAAAAATTACTGAATTATTGAATGACTGTGTCAGTTCCTAAAGAAAGATTAAAATATCTTTATAATCAGAGTTTATATTTATATTGCTATTAAGTTTTCTCACTGAAAAAGAAAAGTCAATCCTAAGGAAAATTATAAAACGAATCAATGTTATCATTACTGACCCTTTAAGCCTTTGTCCATACACTAGTCCTTGACACCTTGATTTCCTGTTTCTGCATCTCCCAGGACTCCACTGTCCTTTTTAATGCTCTATTTAAGTTTTCCAGACTCCCATACAGAACCCCATTGAGGCCCAGACTATGACAATCCTCTCCACTGTTCAAACTTATTCCTTCTTCTCACCCTCTCCTTGGAAAAGAAGAAATCAATACTTCTTAAAGTATGGTTTCTGTAAGTTATATTATAACGATTGGGATGGTTTCTAGAAATACAGATTCTTGGGTCACCTGGAATGAACCTAGAAGTCCAAATGAATCAGAATATGTACATTGAAGCCCAGGAATCTACATTTTCACATGTTCCCAAGGTAATTCTGATTCATATTGAAGTTTGAAAAACACTGCTTGCATACATACAATCAAAACTTCACTGTCCTTAGAGCAAGTGATCTTATCTAATTTTTAATGATTACACATTCAATCTAGACAGAAGGGAGCTGATAGGCAGAATATAAAAAGACGAAAGGACACAGAGAAACCAATCAGATGAAAGAGACAGATGCTATGTAAGTAAGATGGGGTTCAGAGAAATTAAAATGACCTGGTTTTACTGGTACCACTGAATTCATCTCTCAAAGATGCACCTTTAGAAAAATGGAATGTTATAATCAAAACATAATATTTATTAAACATCATTTCGCCCAGTGGATATATTCAATAGTTGAGCTATATGGAAATTCTGAGTTACAAATAACAGTTAAAATAAAATTTGTAACAAATCGACATTAAAATTAATTAGAATATTCTGATTAGTACATTCTATGATGTTCCTGTCATTTGCATTGCAACAGGCTTTCTCACATGGAGAGAAAATAAATAAAAGAGGAATACAGCTATGCACATTGTGAGTGCATGTGGCCAGCATCCTTCAGCGACACCCATGCAAGAGTGTTCAGTATTGAACACTGTCAGCAAGTAAGCTGCTGTCATAGAAAGTTTAAGAGACTCTGGTCTAATCTCAGCCCTTTGTTTTCCAACAGAGAGGCATATTTGCCACAAATGAACTTGCTTTTTCTCTGATGACGATCACCTCAAAATAAGAATTAAGAAAAGACAATTCCTAATGTACCTTGTCAGATAAAAATTGAAGGAGAGAGAAATCAAGTTAAACAGTGGGATGAGCCAGTAGAAGGCAAGAATGGTCAGGACACAGAGGTAAGAATGTGAAGGGGAAATTAACAGGATAAAACAAAGGAAAAGTTAAGCGAGAAAAGAAGACAAAGATGAATAAAATTTCCAAAGACAAATGGGATGGATTGGAGAATCTCTTCACAGAGAAAGATGTGAAATGCTGATTTCACTTTCAAACGTAAATTCACAATAAATCCATCACCATTCAGTACAATAACCACTTACAGCCTCTTAGTATTTGAATATCAAATTCTGTTTTGAATGCCCAAGTAAACAAGAGCAAGCAATCCCATGATTACATGACGAGAGGGGACCTTGAGAGCTGAAGGGGCATGATCTTCTGTAAGCCTTGAAACAAACCAACTTTTAAAATTTATGACCATGAATAACATCCAAGTTTCTTATGCCAAATACAAAAATGTTGAAAGCGAGACCAGCAAATGGAATAGCTCAGCCCCTTTCTTTAGTGACGAGCCTAATCTAGAGAGTGTGTCCTTGGTAGTTCTGTAAGAGGCCAGGCCTTTCAGGGCTGGCAAAATCTGGATGTCGGGGTAAGTTTAGACCTCAACATCTGGCCAGCACACTGGGTCATAAAATTAATACACAGACAAGAAATAACATTTTGAGGAGGGAAAAAAGGGCATGTGGAAAAGTTCTAGTCCAGCCAAGGCTTTGGGTCTTGAACTTTATCTGTGAGCAGGGCGTTTTGACCTTGGCCTTGCTTATGGGAGATCAGGCAAGATTTTCTCAGCTCTGAGCCAAATTTTAACTGTTGCCACTTGGGGGGGGGGGGGGGGGGAGTCTGTAAACACAGACCATTTGATATTTTTATCTTGGTAGATGAACAAACACTTATAGAAAGGCTGTGTCCATGGATGAGTAGATGCTTCTATGAAGGTAGTTCGCATGCCACAGGGCTACGTGGGAAAATGCTCAGAGCTGCATGGGCCCAGCTGGTCATCACCTTGGTGAGCACAGGCAACCTCAGGATACAGGCTTGTCCTTGAACTGGCTGGCAGAGATCTTTCTAAGCAAGAGTTCAACTCTAGGGGAGACCTCGGGAAGGGGAACTAAATTTACTACATAAAAAAAAGTTTTAATTTATTGCATACTCTGCCAGAAACTTTACAGAAGTCAAAGTAAGGCAGTTAAGGTCTGTATCACAGAGCACTCTTGAGGGTCCAGCTGTAATTTATTAGGTCCAGGCCAGGACCCAGGCCCAGGTGGGGGATACCAAGGGTGGGATTAGGGGCACTTAGCGCCATTCTGCACCCAGGCCTTGGCAAGAAGGGAACTACGGAGACCTAACCTTAATGCATGTGACTTACTTACAACTCAAGGGTCACCATCCGCTCTGGCTCATGTTTTCAAACCGGCTCTGGCTTATAGAGGAGGGAGAAAGCTTCCTTAGGAGACCTAGGCTTCTCAGATCAAGAAGTTATTGCCCTGACCGGTTTGGCTCAGTGGATAGAGCGTCGGCCTGGGGACTGAAAGGTCTCAGATTCCATTCCAGTCAAGGGCATGTACCTGGGTTGCGGGCACATCCCCATTAGGGGGTGGGCAAGAGGCAGCTGATCGATGTTTCTCTCCCATCTATGTTTCTAACTCTCTGTCCCTCTCCCTTCTGCTCTGTAAAAAATCAATAAAATATATTTTTTTAAAAATTCCCATGGCATTAAAAAAAATCATTCATAAAAAAAAAAAAAGAAGTTATATGACAAGGGGCAGGAAGGGAACACACAGAGACAAAGGAAAATAAAATAATGAGAGTTTGAATATGCTACATAGGAGAGAAAGGTAACATAAATAAGACCTATTGACAGGGGCTGCCCAGTGCAAAGTCCTGAACTTGGAAACACACGGTGGTGTTTCAAGCATTCTCTGAGAGTTTCTAGATGGGTTCCCCCTTAATGGTCAGCGCATAGTGGCAAAATTCTCCTCTTAAGAAGATATTTTCCCCCCAAAATGTAAAGTTCACAGAACTAAAAAAAAAAAAAATGACAGCCTGGGAGGGCTAAACCCAGGATGGTTTTCTCTGTCCACACCCTCGCCCTCAGATCCCCTGAGTGTTGGCAACAATCAGTGATGGCAGAGGAAAGGAGTCCAGGAACATAAATGTTGCCTGGGATAAAGACTAGAATGTCCATTTGTCTTATGAAATTCGCTGGTATGGAGCTAGTTCTGGGGATTATCTTTGGTGGCCCCCTCTTTGATTTATAAATTAAAGGGAGGAAAATAAGAGAGTATTCGACTCCAGAACCCCAGAAGAAACAACCCATTCTATGAGGGTACGGCTGCTGAGGGAATCCCAAGTCCACCTGGGCCACGGACCCTCTCTGATGTTCCGTATCTTAGACTTTGCAAACTCCTTTGGGAATGTCATCTTCGGACTTTAATTTCTGAGAACTTCATAGTAGGAACTTCACAGACATTGAGGACATGTCTACTTCACTGACATTTTATTACTGAGTGCAAATTAGAATGGATTAATGATATCCTCTGAGAGCTGCAGAATCTTTGATAGGCTACAGGAACAATATGACTGGACATTATTTGAAACAAGAAATAAAGTAAGAAGCCAACAATTAACCTTGAGTATAGACTGGCCTTACTGGTTCAATGAATTTTACTGGTGTGCTGTTCTGACCCATTTCAGAGTCTTCTCCCCACTGGTGGTTCTAGGAGGATGCTCAAAGGAGCCACAACTAGCTTTGGAGGAGTGGCTTCAAGAAGGAAGTACCAGGACCCAGAGACTATTGATCTCTTCCTCCACAGGGGGCTGGCCACACCCCTGGTGAACCACTGGCTTAACCATTAAACCCAATGTAATAAAAGATTAAGGAAAGTAAGGAATATTGCCAAGGGGTGGGGACAGAGGGGCACTCCTATTGTTTCCTCATCCATTTCACCCAGGAGGAGTAAAGTAACTTCTCAGATTGCTAAATCTCGGAGGTTAAGGAAGTACAGTCCAGGTCCTTTCTCTCCCCGATTCTCTCCCATCTTTTACTTGGGAGCCAGCCTGCCCATGAGCACGTGCTTAACACAGGAAGGAAGGGCTTCATACCTGCAGTTTTGAGGGATACATTTAATTCAGGAAAGTATTCAAAGGTGGTTATCACCTAAAACACTTGATAAATCAGTCAGCCGGTATCTACCAATGTCTGTGGGGGACCAGGAAATGTGCCAGGTACCCTACCCCCATGATAATGATGAAGCCACCGTAAGTATGCCCTGGTGTGTCTCATCGGTGGGCTGACACGCATAAAAACTGGATACTCGATCTGATGAACTGACTTTCTGACTGGGGTAAAGAAGCTGTGAAAACAAGCAAGTTAAGATAAAGCTTAGCTAACAGGATTTAAATGATAATCAAGTTAAGACACACAACAATCAAATATTTGATGAAATAGACTTTGGTTTTTAAGACTCTTCGAAATACTACTGTGAATGAGTTGGCTACATGACATTTGTATATTTGGATGTTCTTTTCATGGTTTTAACTTTCTAGGAAGTCAGAGCAGTTTCGTAAGTAAAATAGGCAAAGTTAACGACACAATTTGACTCCATTTCTAGGAATTCAAGGATGAAAACAATAGCTCACATTTACTCAACACTACTCTGAGCCAGGCATTGTGCTAAGAGCTCTGCGTGTGTCATTTATTTTAATCCACAAAATAATCCTTTGAGAAAGACAGCATTTTCCTTATGTGACAGAAGAGGAAACTGCCATCGGGCTCCTGTTTCACGGCCAAGTCCACTCGTGTAACCCACAGGCCTCCCTCACAGGAGCTGATGCACGTCTGCCATTTTGCTCCACTTTGCAGAGGATTCAGCCTCTCAGCACCTGAATGAAATAAAATCTCTCTGACATCCTCAATTCACAATGCACACAAGGATATTGGTGATAGTACTGTTTCTAGTAGCTATAGGAAACAACCTAGTTGCCTAACTGGAAAATGGTTAACATGTTATGATAGAATCCTCTCATCTGTCCAATTAAGCTGAGCAAAAGTACCTAGCACATGACATGGGAGAGCTAACACTGGGCAGAGAGCTGAATTTTGGGCTTGTCTCCTAGTTGAGTTGCTAGCTGAGTGGCACTGGGCAAGTCTCTTGGCCTCAATTTCTTCATATGTCACATGGAATAATAACATAGAACTACTGTATGGATCGTGAGTGGACTCAGATCAGTACCCATTAGTACAAAGGGTATTATTTCAGTTATATTTGTTAATGTAAGGATAGAAAAAGACAGTCATATACACCAAAATGTTAACTATGATTTAAAATTAGTGACAAGATATGAAGTTATATATATTTCCTCCTTCAATTTTCCTGTATTTCCCTTATTTTCCAATAGGATTCATGCTATTAAATTTACAGGTTGCCATCACATTATTGGCTGCTTAAAACAGGCAATTTCTTTCTTTTTTCCTCCCTCCCAGTCTCCCTCCCTCTCTTCTTTCCTTCCTTGACAATTTCTTGAGATTCTCTTTAATGTGTAATGAACAGAGCATGTCATAAGACTAAGGAAGATTACAAATGACCCAGCAGTAAAATAAATCTATAGCGCAACATAAAGAGAAATAATTCTGGATTATTACACAAGAAATCGCCATGATGAAAGAGGACTACTTTAAAGAAGGAACTGCTTTGATTGACTGAAAACATATTGACAGTGCGCAAGAAAAGTGGATTGAAAATAAGGAACCTACATTTACTTATTCATATCAAATCCCCTTTTTATTTGAAGATTTGGCTGCCAAAAAGGTATCTTCCCGTTTTCTCTGCAAAATCCAGTCTTTACCTTAAAACACCAGCATAAGCTTAAATCCTAACCACGTGAATAAAATGTAATTAAGCAAAACTCCAAGTTACTGTTGCACAAGAAAACCTCACTTAGGGATAGCCACCTCCCCCCCCCCCCCGCCCACTTTTCTGGGGACTGCTTCAATCTGCAAAAACTACAGTTATGGTGTCGCCATCGCCTTTCATTCATTCTGCCCTATCAACGCGGCTTCCCAAAACCTCAGCCTGTGCTCACACGATGAGTGTGTTTGCCTGGCCTCTGAGGGGCACTAGGCTATTATATTATCTTGATTCTCGAAACGACTCGTAAGGAATTCCTTCCCTTTCCATTGTTCCCCAGGATTCTCCCGACTGCCTGTTTACACATTACTTCTTCCACATGCTCAGCTATTTCTGAAGAGCGAAGAGTGGGCTGTTTATTCTCAGCGTTTACTCACCTAACCCTCTCCAGGGTCCAGGCCATTAACCATGATGAAAATCAGGACTCTACTTTTTCCACTTTTTTCCTGTGTATCTTTTCCATGTGCAGAGCTCCCTTTGAAGTTCATGGGAGCCCTCCATGTGGAAGAGATTCCCAATGATACAAAACAGAGTGAGAGCTAACCCCATCATCCATTTCTCACGTCCAAGGGCAAAAATACACACACACAAGGGAAGAGATACCATATAATGATCAAGGTCTGAGTAGAATTTGTCTATTGTTCTAAAAATAATTCAGAGGGCTTTCTTTGAGAGAGAAAACAAGTACCTTCGTAAATATTCCTGAGTTCATTTAATAGAAAACTAGAAGTCTGGTGCACGACATATGTGCACTTGGGGGGGGGTCCCCTCAGCCTGGCTTGCACCCTCCCACAGCCCTCGGGGGATGTCTGACTGCCGCGAAGATGGCAGAGGCTCCCACCACCGCCACTGCACTTGCCAGCCATGAGCCCGGCTTCTGGCTGAGCAGCGCTCCCCCTGTGGGAGCACACTGACCCCCTGGTGGTCAGTGCACATCATAGCAACCAGTCATTCTGCTGTTGGTCAATTTGCATATTAGCCTTTTATTATATAGGATGGGTCAGTCATTTATCAGGGTCAGGCAGCACATTGAAACTACAAGGATCAGTCAAAAAAAAATTAAGAAACAAAAACAGGCACAGTTCCTGTACTTCATGGAGCTTATAGACAAATGGGGACGAGACACTAAACAAAGACTCACACAGATCAATGTAAAGTGACAGCTGGATTGCTGCCATCCAGGAGCAGTTCAGTACATTGAGATCTGCCCAGGTGGAAGAAGAGGTGCTGGCAGTCTCTAACACAGCACTGAAATCAAAAGGGTATGCAATGGGAGATGGCATGCACAGCACAGAAAGTAAAAGTGAGCCTCACGCAAGACAACCTGGGAAAGGAGGACAACCACACTCGGCTGTGTAATTTATGTGGAGAAACTGGGTCTTTATCCTGAGAGGATGGAAAGCCTTTGAAGTGCTTAAAGTAGGGCAGTGACCTAAGATTGGCATCAGGACAAGTTCCTTCTTGCTCTGGTCTGGTGAAGAGATTACAGAGAAGGGAAAGGAGGTAGGAGAATAAAGGACAGAATCCTAAGTCACAGACAATGATAACTTTGACAAGAGTGGTGGAAATGGACTTTTGGAGGAGTGGACATATTTGAGGAATATTTAGGAAGGAAACTATTATGACAATGATAAATTAGAAGATGGAAGATGAAGGGGAATGAGGTGTCTAGGATGATGCACAAGGAATAATTTCTGAAACTGGACAGGCTGTGGAGGCAAATTTTCTGAGAGAGAGTAGGAGGATGAAGGTGAGGGAGGGGATAAGTAATGAGTTCTGTCTGGACATTAAAAGAGGTGAACATGTAAAATAAACCACTGTCTACAGAGAAGTCTCAATCAGATACACAGATTTTTGAATTGCTGACTACAGGAGTAACTGAAGCCCTAGGTATGAAAAAAATAACAAAGTGAGAGTTTGAGTGGGAAGAGAGGAGGACCTAGGACTGCATCTTAATGGCTGGGTGGAGAGGATGAACCTGCAAAGGAGAGAGAGCGATAGCTAGAAGGGTGGGACAAAAATAGAATACAGCATCCACAGAAGTCAACAGAAGAGACTTTTCATGGGAGAGCTGAAAATGTCTAATGCCACTGTGAGGGAAAGCAGGACTCCAAGTCAAAATTATTCTCTGGCTTGAATAACACGGAGGTTGTTGGAGAAATAATATTCAAAACATTTAACAGCTAGTATGGCAGCAGCCTGACCAGTTGGAAGGGGTGTGAGACTCAGTGCTAGAGCAGAGTGCAGGAGTCCCCTTTCTGGACCAAACTTTGCCTTTTACTTCTGGATAAAGGGGAGGTTTTTGTGGGGAGAAAGTTCTGAGAGAGAAGCTCCAGCACCTGGGGGAGCAGCCAGTTGTAACTGGCATGAGAACATTCAATGTCTAAATGACCATGTGGCTCTGCTAATATAACCTTGCCAGGCGTCATTTCTGTGGCTCTGTGGAGAGGTGAAGCAGCCGGATTGGAATGTGTGGGTGACAGACTTGAAGGTCTCCTATGCAATTCTGATTTCAAATGATGACTCAGTACCTTCACAGCATCATCTTGATGTACATACAAAACAAAACTTAAGACTTGGCCAATGAAGAAAGCGTATCTCAGAGAACCCATTTTAAAGGAGTTCCTAGAGCCCAGCCAGTGTTGCTCAGTGGTTGAGTGTCAACCTATGAACCAGGTCACAGTTTGATTCCTGGTTGGGGCACATGCCCCGGTTGTGGGCTTGATCCCTGGTGTGGGATGTGCAGGAGACAGCCAATGAATGATTCACTCTCATCACTGATGTGTCTACCTCTCTCTCCCTCTTCCTTCCTCTCTGAAATCAATACAAATATATTTTATTTTTTTAAAGATGTTCCAGGCATGGGAAGAAGCTTTTTAAAAGTCCCAACAGGGAAAGAGCATGGAAGCACTGCCTGAAGGTCACCGTGGTTAGCCCACAGAATTCAGGAGTGTAAGCAACAAGGAGCAGGAGACAGGCAGGGAGTAGATGAAAGATGGCAACATTTGGACTTTGTCCTAACGGAAAGAAGTACTTTTAAGGATTGTCAGTAAGCAAGGGAGTGATGTGTCCAGATTTTTATTTCGTCTGCCCCAAAACAAAACAAAAGAAAATCCTATGAGATTTTACTGGTTTGGAATTTCAGTATAAGGTATTAGGAGAGAGTGTTGGGCTCTGGTGAAGTATTTTAATTATTGGTGGACATTAATTACCCATGTTCTCACTGGTCTCCTTAATCGTGGCTAATTGTAACTCAGGATGCTCTGTGAGGTAACTTAATAAAGTGAGGCATGTAATGGATGAAACCCCGATTCCCATTGAAAACTGAAGCATGTAGAAGTCACAGGCATTCCCATTTCTGATGGGAAATGGAGAGGCCCTGGTAAATATCAGTCATCCAGAGCAGCTATTTTGCTTAACCTCATAAACTAGCTGCAGATGTTGGCTCAAGCAGCGAGGCCTTGCATCTGTAATTTTAAAATTGTCTCATATTTCTAAAACCTGACTCCGTATGCACCGGAAAACAGTGACATGAATTATGTAGCTCGGGAAGAGAAGCACGAGAAATGTCAGGAGTGATAGGAGATAATATTCACAGCCGTGGTCAAGCTCTGAGCACAGGATGAGTGAAGGATGACATGGTTCCTTCCTTCAGGACATGGGTCCTGCCACCAGGCACCAGAAAATGAAACCCAGCCACGGGATGTACCAAACGAGAGGAAATCATTTAGAGATAGTTGAGTTCTCAAAAACAAGTCCCCCTTGTCCTCTACCCCTCCTCCACTTCGCAGCAGGTCAACAGGAAGACCAGAGTTGCTGGGGAAGGAAAAGATTTTTGAAGAGACAAAAAAAAAAAAAACACACACACTGAAAACACAGACGCTAAAAATGTCTTACCTTAATTAAGAAGATCATGTTTAGTACACTGGGGCAGGAAACAATAAAATGACTTGCATCTCAACTAACGTTTTAGTTATGATAGTGCTTTCTCATAAAAAAACACTTAATAAACAGTCAATAGACACTCAACTTGAAACTTAGAAAAGGGGCAGAGGTCATAGGACCCATAGATAAAGAATTCATAGGATACTGCAAACGAAGAATTAATCAAAGGCACTGGAAATGAAATTATGATGATGATGACTGAGTTTCATGCTCGTATTTGTCAGGCTCATTTGTATTTATGTGCACCGTTTCCAAGTAATGCTCCATCCAGACAATATAAATGGCAGCACATAGAATGATCTACCCAAGGGGGCCATCTGTCACAGGCTCAGAGTGTAAATAACCTCACCAGGAGTCAGGACAAACACTCCAGCCAACTGTTTGGTGAGGCAAGAGCACAGTGTAAAGCTTCAAGGAATGCAGGCTCAATTAGGAAACCAGGACACTCATTTCCTGGAGAGGGAACATTCATCCCAGAGAATTCAGCCCAAGAGAATTCCCTGAGGTGGGGAATGGATTAGTTGCTGAGTCAAAGAGATTTCATAGTCACTTTGGGGGTAAGACATTTAGTCCTCCATTTACCTAAAGCTCTACATGTTTACACTTTGTTCAAGAGATCACCTCTGATAAGTTTTATTTATTTTCTGCACCAAGATAATTAGGAAATATATACTGCTAGGCAAATAAACTACATTGGTCTTTCCAGATCTTTCCACATTGATCTTTCTAAATAAACCATATTGGTCTTTTCATATAAATCTGAGACCAGCATTAACTCTTTCAAGCTACTAGAATTGCTGCAATTGAATCACAAGAACAATAGATAGTATTAAACATTATTGTTAATCTTCATGGGTGAGAAAATGGTGGTGTGGACATTAAAAGCAGAATGTCCTTTTGCTTAGGAAATGAAACTGAAGTATTTAGTGATGAGCAGTCATGATGCCTGCAACTTACTTTCAAATAGTATATGTACACACAAACAAACTAGGGGGTACGTACTTGGCCTTTCACAGAACTAGGCTTCCAGCTCTTTCCTGTATTTGACAATCCTATATAATAAAAGGCTAATATGTAAATTGTCCTCACAGGCAGGAGCTCGAAGAACCAAGAGTTAGACGTGTGCTGACCACCAGAGAGTAGCATGGCACATAGCGGTGGCAGGCAGCTGGGGGAATGGAGGCCCAGGCCGGCAGCCAGCAGCTGCTAGGGACCCTACCCATGCATGAATTTCATGCACTGGGCCTCTAGTTTTTATAATAAAAAGTTGAAGTAAAACCCCAACCCCATCACTTACTATGGAACAACTTTGAGAAAGTCACGTTAAGGTCGTGACTCTCCATTCCTCATCCATCAAATGGGGAATAACTTCATAAAGCTCTTGGAAATATTCAATGAGACA
The DNA here is from genome assembly GCA_004026665.1 of Murina feae. NCBI lineage: Eukaryota > Metazoa > Chordata > Mammalia > Chiroptera > Vespertilionidae > Murina > Murina feae. Next base: position 66,900 of record PVJC01001728.1, read on the forward strand.
ATCCATGTACAAATCTTGGTTTTAATATGAGCCCCCCCACACACACACATATATACACAAAGCACTTAATAAATGCTAACTATTAGCATCATTAGGAGACAGGAAACTGGAAAACCCCTTACTCTAAAAAATAAAGAGAAAAAAAGACATATGCCATGTTGGTCTCAAAACTGGTCTGGCCTTTGAAAAATACAAACTACACATGAGAAGCCAACATGCTATTAAGCTTACTTGACATAAAGATGAAATTTCAATATTTAAAAAATTACAATCTTCTTGTACTATACAAACCACAGAAGGTATAGAGACCTGCTCATATTGAAGTGTCTGGAACGAGAAGAAAAGGGGTGGCTACATGAAATGGTGACAGATTTATGACAAATAGAAGGCTCCTATCTGGAAAATCTGTGACCTACGATTAGAAGATAAATACATTTTTCAAGGGGGAAAAAAAGGTTGTTCTCAAATGGGAATATCTTATTACAAAACATAATTTTTCTAAATTATGATAAAATGGCCCAGCAATTTACACTAGTGCCAGGATTAATGTTCTGACATTTAGATCCCCTGACAATGAGACTCAAGATAAACCAATGAGTCTGGCGTAATGTCGAGAATGGCGCTCACAAAGCTGACCATCAGATTCCCGCCCCACCCCCTAGTTTCCCCCCTAACTGACAAGATTAGCATGAGCTCTCTTTTTCATAAATATGTATCTCAGAACACTTTCTTTTTTTGTTGTTGTTGTTGTTGTTTTTTCTTTTTTTTTCTTTTTTTTTTTTTTTCTTTTGTCAGAACACTTTCGATGAAATAGCTTAAGAATGTCAAGATGTCTCTGTATTTTGAGGATCGTGGGCTAAACACTCTGACTCGCTCCGGAAAAGTTCTGTAATGTTACTGCACTGAATGTGAATAGATTCATGCTTTAGGAACAGAAACTATAATTTGCCTTGATCATGGTGAATTGGGGACATACTTATATGTTGGGTGGATTTTGTTTCAATATGGAAAGCAATGGGCAAAAATAACCAAAGAATTCTATTGGAAATACCTGCAAGAATTTATTGGCTTCTGTTTACTTTTGTTTTCACTGTGATAGTGAACCAGGGACATCCTTTCAAAAGGACCTTCTGGTATAGGACAGGGACAGCATCACTAACAAGGATTCTAGGGCACCTTTGTAGGCAATGAGGTTTTACTATTTGTCCTTTGCTAAACCCTTAATTTGATGAATTGAAAGGACTGGGGTTTCTCAGTATTAACAAATAAATTAGCTTCTCTACACTGGAGTCTCAGCATATGAACTGGTGGGGAGACCTAGGCCAACAGCTGAAAGCCATTTGGTCTGTCTTTATATTCCACATGGTAACTACACTGAGCTCCACCATCTTCTTAAGGCTCCCCTGTAACTCTCACTCCTCTGGCTCTCAATAAAGGGCCCAGCCTCCTGTTTTATCAAGCAAATTGAGATCATCAGGAATGAGGCATACAATAGTCCTTTTTCCTCACTGTGACATTTCTCTGTCAGAAATTTTAATAGTATTGCATAGTCAGTCATTTTATTTTTCATTTATTCATTTATAAATATATTTATGTATTTTTACGAAGAATGATTTTACTTCATAAGCAAAATATACTAGTTAATATACTAAAAAGAGAAAAACTTATTCAATGGCAAAAGAATAAACCCCCTAATGGCCAAATATGGCTTATACTAGAGAACCAAGGATGGTTAGTACATCTATCAATATATATAATACATTACATAATTTGTTCATAATGTAAGAATGACCATCTCAATAAAATTCAATACTGTGGATTCATATACTTGCATATATCATTGGGTCAATAGCTGGTTCAGCTGTTTTGGAAAAACTAGAGCACAAATTCCTTAGGGAGATTGTTAGATAACTATGGGATGTACAATACCATGCACCCGTAAAAGAAGTTTTGTCATCTTTGGTCTATGTACTTACATGGAACGATCTCCAAGACACATCATTAAATGGATTAAATAAGTTCAACTTTCAATTTATTTACTGAGCATCTACTATTCACCAGGTTCTAGATGTTACAGATACATCAATGAATAAGAGAGAGAAAATTCTTTGCCTTTGTAGAGCTTATAACTATTGTTGTAAAATGTATACAATATGACCACTTACATTTTTAAAAATATCAAATCATGTGTCTGTGTGTACATATGTGTACCTATGTTTGGGTGTGCATATATACATATTCTGAAATGATAACAGCAGTTACACCTATAGAGGTGAGTTGAATTTGATAGGAAAATTTTAGGATGCTGTGGTGTGTTGATGATTTCTGAAACTTTCAGGTCAGCGGTTCTCAACCTGTGGGTCAAGACCCCTTTGGCGGCATAACAGTAGCAACATTACAGTTATGAAATAGCAACGAAAATAATTTTATGGTTGGATCACAACATGAGGAATTATATTTAAAGGACCCGAAGGTTGAGAACCACTGTTGTAGGTAGTCCTAAGAAAAAGAGACTAGTGACTACTAACACTAGTTTACAGAAAGTAGGGGGGAAAGAAACCCTGTTTTGAATTTTTTTTTTAAATAAGGATCTTTTCTGCTTACAGACTGTAATTCAAGAAGGTTGTCTGGAGATAATAGGTTTTGGAAATCTCATACTCCAATCTATAGTAAACGCAATAGAAGACACATTGTTGGGAAACAAAACAGACAATAAGGCTGGGCCAAGGAATAAGTCATCTGTGTCTCCCTCCCTTGATTCTTATAGCTAAAGAAGTCAATTATCAGTCAATATATCCTGGCCCTAAACATATTCACATCAAGGAAATTTTATCCCCTCTTATCTTCAGCTGCCCACACCTTCTAAAGACTAACAATGTTCCACGAAAGTCTATAGCTCTCTCTTGTTTGCCCTCCTCCAGCATCTGTTTCTGCTTGTTCCAATAACATCTCTGATGCTTGGGTGTCATCCCCTGGCCTCTTAAACCTTGGGATACAATATCTCACTCACTGACTTCACCCTCCAACCCTACCACCTCTTTGCCTTAATCCTGGTACATATTTCTCTAATTTCAGTAAAACTCCCAGCACCCTGACTTGCCTCCTTCCTTCCCATTTTCAGTCAACATTATCTTTTGTGTTTCCTTGTCCCTGGGCACAAGCTCAGATTATATTCCTGTTTCTCTTCAGTTAGGTGGGGCCAACTGACTAAATGAAGATCAACGGACTGGAAATGAAAATGTCATTGCTAGGCTTGTTCTTGAAAATCTCCCTCACTCATGCTTCTTTCTCTTTCTTTTCTGCTAGAAAAAAATGAAGAGAATTCCAAAGACCATGCATGACTGACCATGTAAAGCAGGGCTGTTCCCTTTTCAATGACCTTCATAGGATTGTTACTGCAGGTTGAATTAAACTGATGTTATAGTAAGCTCCTGGAATTCTTGGGTTGTTTGTTGTTTGGCCTGTCCTGACTAATACATCAATCGAAATCGTTCATATTAGATGATATAACCTTTTATTTCAACTCATCTCTCTTTAAAACTTCAACCCATAGGCTCTCCTGACCGAACGTGCTGCCTCCCTAAAAAGACCCCAGCTCAGGATATTAATTTCTTGGTCTGCTTTCTCTGCTTCTTGCTACCTTCTAGCTGTAGAGTGAAAGAGCAGTTCATGAGACCAAGAGGATGGATACTTCTTTAGTCCCCAGTACTGCACAGAACCTTCTACCAGCCCAACTATTAAACAACTTCCCCAAAGTTTGTGGACTCTTTGGAAACATATAATACTATGGAACCTTTCCCTTGAAATAACCTTCAAGACCTTGAAATGTTCTCTTCCCTTGGCTTTCATTCTACTATTCTCCAAGTCTTCCTACTTATTTTATCAGTTCCTACACTAATTTTAAGTTCCTCATTCTTCCGGACTCTCCTTTCTACATGGCTTCAGCTACCAAGTATACATTGAAAACTGTAAAACTTCTATCTCCAGTGTAGACAAGTCTTGAACCTCAAACTCTAGTGATGTCACTAACTGGCACAAAAAAATATATACCAGACTGAAATCACCACCTTCTTCTTCTATTGCCCCTGAAATCTGCTCCTCCTACTTCTGCACTCCCAACAGAGGATCCCTTAGCCATAGTCTGGGAGGATGATTTAATATCCCCAAAATGATTTCTAACTCTTTCTACTTGCTAAATGTTCCTAAATGTTCCTTCTCCTACATACCTTCCACTATTAACATTTGTATTTTCTTAATGAAATTACCTCAAAAACCTCTTCAAAAATTTCCATCTCTCTAGTTTTATTTCTCCAAACCACTCCTTAAGGCTGACACACAGACCTTTCTAAACATACAAATCAGATGGTAACCCTTCTTTATTGGAAATCCTTCAATGGCTTCCTACTACCTTTGGAATAGGTTCTGTCTCTTCTAAACTCTATACATTTTTATACAACTTCCCAGTGGACTTTTATTCCAATCTCCCACAGTGATTCATACTCAACAAGTACCCTTCTGATTCCAAATCTGGATTTTTCACTCTGTTCCTTTCTCCATTAAGAGTACCACCATCTCACCTGTGCTTAAATCATATATCTGAACAGCAATGCTAATGATCCCCAGATGTCTCCCCAACACTCATCTCATCACACCTCCTTTGGACTCTTCCTACTTAATTCTCCCAAACTCATGAGCTTGTCCTTGAATCCAATATAGATAGCCCGGCCCATATCACCATAATCTCTTGTCAGCAACAGCCTCCTGACTAGTCTTCTTTTTCTAACCTTGTTCTGCCTTCAGAACTTTCTCCACACTATAAGCAGGAGTTTTCTAAAACGTTAATATGCTCACACCTAAAATCTTACTATGATTTTCCACTGCTTTAAGCATCATAAAAAAAATATAATTAATGGAGCTTAGATCTTAGTGAAAGATAAAAAATCCTTAAGAAAGATAAAAAATCCTATATAATAAAAGCCTAATAGGCTAAGTGTCTGGTCGTCCATTCAACCAATCAAAGCATAATATGCTAATGATATGCTAAGGTTGCTCAACCGCTCGCTATGACATGCACTGACCACCAGGGGGGCAGACGTTCCAACCGGTAGATTAGCTTGCTGCTGAGGTCCAGCCGATCAGGACTGAGTGAGACGGCCCAGACACACCCTGGAGCTCTCCTGTGGTCCCTCCCCAGTTGGCCAACCTTCTTCCCCAGCCCCAATCATGCACCAGTGGGGTCCCTCGGTCTAATTGCACCCTCTCGCAACCTGGGACCCTTCGGGGGATGTCGTAGAGTGGGTTTCAGCCCAAAGGTGGACCGACTAGTCGCTATGATGCACACTAAACACCAGGGGGCAGATACTCAATGCAGGAGCTGTCCCCTGGTGGTCAGTATGCTCCCACAGGGGGAGTGCCGCTTAGCCACAAGCTGGGCTCACAGCTGGCGAGTGCAGTGGCTATGGCAGGAGCCTCTCCTGCTTCTAAGGCAGCGCTAAGGATGTCCAACTGATGGTTCCTGAACTGTGAGAGGGTGCAGGCCAAGCTGAAGGACCCTCCCCCACTGACTGCACAAATTTTGTGCATAAGATGATAGTAAGACACTGGGGAGGGATGTGTGATTTTAGATCCAATGGTCAGGGCCAACCTCTCGCAGAAATGATGTTTCAGTGAGGCCTGGAGGATCAGAAAGAACTAGCCTTGAAGAAGGAAGCAGTCTTCAGTTTTCTTACTTACCATCATCCTCACTGGGCTGTGAGGTCCCTGAGGACAGGGTTGTGACTTAGTCATCACTGGCTTAAACACTTACCACAGTATTGTCACTCAGAGGGTTTCAAATACATATTTGATGAAGGGATGAATGAAATTAAGTTTAAATTTACATTTTTGATCAACCCAACCTGAAGCTAATTGTGTATTCATAAATTTCTGTACATTTGCCGACATCAACTTGTAAAAGTTCTAAGCAAATTCCTAGGTAGAGAAAAGCAATTAGAATTTAGACTTTAAAGAGGAGTTTTGCTTTCCTTAAATCCCTCTAACATATTTCAATATAGATCCTGCACAGCAATTCTTCCAACCCAGAGCCTTACATGCATATTGGTATAGATGAACCACTTGTAAGGATCCTGCAGAATTTTCAGCCCACCAACCACAAACGTGAGTATCAGTCAGCAAGCTGGGCTCCATGGCTCCCTGGCTTTGAGCCTCTTGACTGATAAATTGTATTAATACAAACCCAAATCAACATCAGATATTCAGATTTAAAAGGAAAATGTTTTCAAGTCATTAAGATTAATTTCTGCTAAGAAGGAAAAAAAATAAAGAATTCCTAAACCATATTGTATGGCTTTTAATTACTGGATTTTACTTTGAAAAATAAGACATTCAGGTTCATAATCCATTACATGCAAAAAAAAAAAAGTTTTTTTAAACAAATTTAGCAGCAAAACCTGACAACACAAAAGTATTTCTATGTCTCAATTAATCTATCTGGTGTGACTACTCATTTGTCTCACTACAGAAAAATAATGTGTTTCATTACAGGGTGCTATCTCTGACCCCACAGAAATATGTATTGTTTTTCTAAAATAAAATTTAAAAAACCTGACTTTCAAGGCACAACTGGACCCAAGAGGTTGGGATAAAGTACCTGTATCCTATGATAACAGTCCCCCCAATTATATTATCTTTGGATTTATAAAACTTTCAAAATGTGAGGGCTTGGAAATACTCAGCAAAAGTAAAGTCACAAAAACACATTAGCAAGATTTGAGCATTTGGAAGTAACATAATTAGTAACTGGTCAGAGTTTCCTTTCAGATCTGATTTAGAGTATGCAGTTATGCCACTGTATCATTGCTTTTCCAATAAGTATGTACCACCATAAGGAAAGTTTTATAGGCAAATCCTTTTTCTGCACGTTGCAATCTTTGGAATAATGTGTTATGGCTTCTAATTTTCCAGTGTTTCATTGTTCTCATATTATAACTTATATTATTTTCTTATATTTTATGTGTTTTCTCCCGAAAGTTTGAAGAAGTAGCACCCACCTGCTGGAAGCAAGGTATCTGCTCTTTACAGGTCACAAATCCAGGACCCAGCTGCAAACCTCATTGTGTATATTACCTCAGCTCCTCCCATTCACCCTGCAGAAATCTTTTCTATTCTTCCCGTCACGTAACTGAGCAAACTCGGGCTCACTTTGTCCAAGGCCAACTGGCTACTAAGTGACGGGATCATAATTTGAAGCAAGGGATGTCTAGCTCCAAAGTCCATTTCTTCCAAAGCAACATGAAGCAAATAACTGGCCCATGCTTCTATCTTATCCTCCACTGTGCGTAGTTGGAAGGAAGGAAGACTTTAGGGCTACTTCACCCATGGTAGAAGTGAGAGAAGAATCATTCCCCAAAGAATGATTCTTAGAATTTGACAGAATCTTTGCACTTTCATAAAATGAAGATAGAGTATCTAGTTTTAAAAGATTCAACTGTAAAGCAATATAAAATTGCAATCAATGTAAATTTGGTTTTGTTTTATTATTTTTTAAAAAATAACCATAAATAATTGGAATTTGGGGAGGTTTGTCAGCAAAGATAACAAATTAGATGTTCAATATTCACCCACCTTGTAGGAGGGTCATCGACATGTATTGGAAATAGTATTATACAAAGGCTTATACCATATAACAATACAGCATAAAAGGACAGAGATGGAGATCATTAATGATTTTAATTGTTTTAAGGCCCATTAAAATTAGAGAAATACCAAGCACCCACAGTGTTAAGGGTTTATTATTACAGCATCTTAGAGTTTACTAGTTCATACCTTTTAATCACAGCAAGTTATTAGCAGTGAAGGGATGAACTCTCTGAAGAGGGTTTTTATTTCAATGATAGGGTGTTATGGACAAGACAACCTAAGTTTTTTAAAAAAAATTAGTAGCAAGCGCTAGTTGAGTTAATCAGTTAAAGACAAAACTGTGCCCATGGGAAGCTAAATGAAAAAGCAACAGTAAAGCTTACAGAACTTAGCTCGTACAATTTGCCTTGAAGGCGGAAGATTGGTTCCCTGAAATAGCAAAGAATTATATGCTTTAGTTCAGGAAAAAAGTTTTTAAAATAAAGTCTGTTATTACCTCTTCTCCTTTCAAAACAATGGAAAAAAATCTAGAGTAGAGGTTTCAATTTGTTCAATAATTGTACCTCTGCATTAAAAAAAACAACAACACAACTATAAAGTCATCATTGTTTTGACTTGAAAAGAAATAACAATGCAAATATTCATTATCACATAACACATAAAAGCAGCAGCAAACTATCGGAGTTAATGCAATCTCTGTAGAGCGCTGTTAGACAGCGGGTCAGCCCAAAACGCAAAACTCAAAAGATCAGATCTTCTGAGGAATTAACATCTTTACTAACCAACAGGAATTGGGTGTGGCAGCAGTGAAATGCAACAGCTGCCTTCTCTATGAGCTGTCCCTTCACTGTTGTCAAGCTGTGCAAACGTGTGAACTAGTCAGCAGCATCAGAAAGCTCATGCAACTATTCACCATATTTTCACCTTAAACTGACTCACAGATTTGATGTTAAATCAAACCTACTGGTAATGTAAGCAAGCAAAGTAGAATATAAGGAGTCAAATTTGAAAAACAGAGCAAATAGCAGAGAAGTTATTTAAAATAAATCAATAGGGTTAACCGCATAATATAGCAAAATAATGAGAAGAAAGAAAACAAACAAACAATTCTCTCTAAAAACTTTAAAAGCCAAAACAAAACCAACTGAAAGCTGCATTTCCAACAAAATTTGCGCAGGGTTAGCTTGCATTTTTTAAATTGTCAATCAAGCAATTTAGTTCAAACTCACTGAGGCAGGCATGCACTAATTCTTTTAAGCAATTCCTACCTGATTTCCAATTGTGTTTTTCTTGTGAACCTGACTGCTCCTCTGCTGAGCACTGAGGAAAGCAAAAGGAGAGCAGCGCTGAAGAAACGTGCATGATTTTTTTTTTCTGAACAAGTAACAGATACTAAAATATCTACAGGCTTTAAAAAAAATGTATCAACAACTGAGGCAGAGCTAGTATCAAAAATTCAGGACAGTGTTTTGAAGCAAAACCAACTCAGTGGAACTCGTAGTCCCAATTAACAGTCACAAACCAAAAACATAGTAACACCACAGGAAGCAGAGCTGCATTGCTGCGTCAATAACAATAGGAGTCAAGGCAAGTATTTGGGACATCCCATCGGTGTGCAGAGTAGATGTACTGAAAATGAACACTTAATAGTTATTAAGTATATGCCATGTTCCAAGAGCTTTACAGATATTAGTGATTTTAACTAATTTTACCCTGTGAAGTAGTTACTATTATTATTTTCGTTTTACAGACGGGGAGACTGAGTCACAGAATAGCTAAACGGATTTCCCAAAGTTACTCAGCTGATAAGTGGTTGGGCTCCAGATCCCAAACTCTGAGATGTTTTACAATCCCATTGCTTTGAATTCCACTATATTCTGGCAACTCCCATAGAACGAAGCCAGCTTGACCTATCTCCCCAAATTTAGACTCATCTACATTTTTGATAACTCACCATCTTCACTTGAATGTCTAATGGGCACCTCAAACTTAATATGTTACAACCGAACTCCACCTACAGTCTTCCCCTTCAAAATTCCGCATTTCCAAGTGCTTAAGCCCAAATCCTTGATTCCTCTTTCTCGCACACTCCACATTTGATCACCTGCAAATTCAGCTGTTACTCCTTAAAATGTATTTAAAATTCAACATCTTTTCACCACTTCCACTGCCACCACCTTGATCCACGCCACTGTGATCTCTCACTTCACTTGTTGCAATCACTTTTTCTCTAGTCTCTGTTTCCTCACCAGGCCCCTAACATCTGTTCTCAACACAGAAACCAGGGTGATTCTTTTTAAAAGAAGATCCTGTTACTCTTCTTCGTATAACTCTCTATTGCCATGCAACACCATTCCCAGGGTAAAAGTCAAAGTCCTTCAATGGTCCACAAGGCCCTTCTCAGGGCCCCACCCTCCGCTCTTTGAGTCATCTCCTCCTACTCTCCATCTCTCTCATTGGAGAAGTTCAGCTGATCACTTTTTTTTAACAAACCCATCCAGCATACTCCCACCTCAAAGCCTTTATGCTAGTTGCTCCTTCTGCCTAGAATAAGCTTCCACCAGATATAAGCATATCTCCTGACATCACATCCTTCAAGTCTTTGTTCAGGTTTATCTTTTCTGTGAGACATACCATGACCACTGTTCAAAACTGCATCCTTCCCTTCTTCTAGGACTCTCATCCACTTTACACTATTCTATTTTTCTCTATGGCATTTTTCGCCTTCAAGCGTACAATATAATTTACTAAATTTTTGTGTGTTTATTGTCTGTCTTCCTCCATTAGAATGTGAGCTCCTTGTGAGCAGGGAGTTTTGTCTATTTCATTCATTGCTATATCCCAGTGCCTAGAAACTACCTGGTACACTGTAGTTGACTCTAACAAACATCTGTGGAATAAGAAGCCCAGTGAGGTCGACACCATTACAGCGTGACTCCAGGGGTTAAGAACTAGAGATGAGCTCCAACTGGTTTGGCTCAGTGGATAGAGTGTCGGCCTGCGGACTGAAAGGTCCCAGGTTCGATTCCAGTCAAGGGCATGTACCTTGGTTGCAGGCACATTCCCAGTGGGGGATGTGCAGGAGGCAGCTGATCAATGTTTCTAGCTCTCTATCCCTCTCCCTTCCTCTCTGTAAAAAGTCAATAATATATATATATAAATTTTAAGAACTAGAGACGACCCCAACAATTTAACCCCAGAGCCCACATGTTCAGGCACTGTGTTCCTCATCAGTCAAAAGAGTGAAGGCTTTCAGCCTGGCCTGTGTAGTTCAGTGGTTGAGCATCAACCTGTGAACCAAGAGATCACTGGTTCAATTCCCAGTTAGGGTACATGCCCAGGTTGTGGGCTCTATCCCTAGTAGGGTGCAAGAGGGCAGCCATTCAATGTTTCTCTCTCATTAATATTTCTATCTCCCTCTCCCTTTCTCTCTAAAATCAATTTAAAAAAAAAAAACATTTTTTAAAAAAGTACGAAGGCTTTCTTTTGGTAAATCAATGAGTAAACATCTATTGATATAAGAAAACTAAACTTATTTTGGTTATTCTGAGAAGATTAATAATACTGAACCCTCTAATTGGCAGTTGCATAGTTCTTAAAGGCTGCTTTGAAGATCAATAAAATAGTCCAAAATAGAGAAAAAGTTCAAGGCATTAATCAATTGTTTAAAGTAATGGGATATTATGGTTCAGAGCCACATCAGAAATCAACATCACACTTTTGAACCACTGTTCAAAACAATAATCCTATATAATAAAAGTGTAAATGCTAATTGCCCCTTCAACCAGGAGTTCAACTGGGAATTCAACAGGGAGTTTGACTAGGGGGCGGGGCCAGCCAGTAACCACCCGCAGCCTCTCCCTCTGGCTGACACCACCCCCAACTGGGTCACCCCACCCCGATTGGGGCAGGCCAGCCAGACCCCACCTGTGCACGAATATGTGCACTGGGCCTCTAGTCTTTCATAATCTCCCACAAGTTTTCACTCAAACTCCTGAAAACCCGTATTCTACATTCAAGTGAGGCTAGGGAAAGGGTGGGTGGTGAAAGGCCATATTGTATTTGATTACTAAAGATATTTTGTGTATATTTTTGTTTTTCAATGTCCTCACATTAGACTTTTAACTTATTTCTTTGTTCCTCATTTTTTGTTATTTTTCTAGTTTTTAAATGCTTAAGTCCTTTAATCACTATGAACATCATCTTTCTCCAACCAACTCTCTACATAATCCAAATATACATTATTATGAGTTTTGTGGTGAAGATGTGAATGAGGTTGAGTTTGTGTCTGATTGAGATCAGGGGTCTGATGCATCCACACTGCCTTCTAGCTGCCCACCAGGCCCTGAACATAGAGTGTGCCTACAGCAAGCATGTCAAACTCATGGCCCACAGGCCGCATGCGGCCCACACTGAATATTTTTGCAGCCCAGACAATATAACAGTATGTAAGAAACATTTTAATAAAAAGTTTGTAACTTAATTTTTATACTATCCTGTTATAGTTATTAATAATGTTTGCTAATGACTCATTACTATAATCATATTACATTCATTTCCCTTATGCACAGGCGCACCATTTTTCTCCACTAATACTAGCAGTGAATATTTTAGTAGCCAATTGCCACATCATTAGTCTTGCACTGACTTGCTTGGTGCGCACAACACGAAATATTTCACTTTCAGAGAACAAGAGAAATAGGTTTATTTGTGCTATGTTTATTAATTTGTGCAGTTATTCAGTGTCTGGTACATTAATGTTCAAGAAAAATATTAATTTTAATTAAAATGTTCTGTTATTTTATGTTAACAATTCCTCATTTATTTCAGCCCTTTGTATTCAGCATGTCTCTATTGAAATACTAGTAAACCTATGTTTCTATGGAAATTGAAGTTTTTGTTTTTTTGCGGCCCACATAAACTTAAACCTTGTTTATTTGGCCCATGTTAGCCTTTGAGTTTGACCTGCTTGACCTACAGCACTAGTCCACTTGGGGCCTTGGAACTTTACCCTGCAGGCTTTCTTTTCTTCCAGGAAGAAATGAGAAAACTGCTAATACAACGTGATTTTATGCCTTCTTCCCAGGGATGGCCACCTCTTCCAAGTACCATAATTGTGTTCAGCGTGTGCATATTTTTTTAGGAGAAAATGTTTTAAAATAAATCACTGACTCATGGTGATAACTCCACACTATAACAGACCCAAACTATTGGAGACTTTGAATTCTGTGTAGGGTCCCCTTAAAATCACATAAGAGAAAAAGTTCTGGCTATAAAGCAAAAGGTGCAGAGAATCTCAATGACTCCTTGTGCAACCTAAGCAGGATCTGTCCTAAATGCACCTCAGTTTCTCAGCTGTAAAGCAAAAGTGAGTGTGAGTGTGTGTGTGTGTGTATGTGTGTGTAAAAGAGAGAGAGTTAAGTCAGGGACCAAACAAGCTGTTTCATAGGTTCCTTTTAGATCCAAGATGCCTCTCAGAAGCTTATGAGCTACACCAGGTGAAGGTACTTCCTCTGACAGAGTCTTCATCTACTAGACAATGCACTCGTAAGAACATGCAGAAGGAAACAGATATTTTATAACCAACCTCAAATATTAGTTAAGAACAAATACTAATCAGCTTTATTTTTCATCTAAAAAATACTCTTTTTGTAGCAACTGGCCCCATCCATAAAAACAGAGATGTTGTTAATGACATATTTAGGTACTTGAAGTTACTTCATAAGTAACAGCATAAAAAATAAGTGCCTCATTAGAAAGCACCCTTTATCATAATCTTTATGCATGCAATGATAACTGAACTGAAAGCATTTCAAAATATTTATTTAAAAACGTGTTCATGGGAACTCGTGTAAAGACTTGCACGTGAACTTGAGCCTTTGGACATAATCTTGTTCATAGGTCCTTTATAGTTATCTGTGCAATATTGGAAAACAGACCTAGGTATAATGTTTTCACCTGGCATAAGTCAAAAATTTGAGAGCACCAGCTATCTGCAAGGTGCCATGTAGAAGATATGAACGTGAACAAGGTATGGCCCCTATAATCAGAAGCCTGAAATTTATCTAGTGTGGGTTGTGAGATATATACACAAAATACAAAGAACAAAGGAAGAATAAGCTCTACAAAAGTAAACATGTGAGAATGTAATACAAAGCCCCTCCGCCCCTCGCCCACCAAGTGCTTCTGTTTCACATGTGAGCTATAATTACCCCATAGCTTCTTATTGTGTTCGTTGTTAAGCGTATACATTCCTACTACAACCAAGTCACTGTGGAAGGCTTTCCAGAACCCTAAAATACATGAAGCCAAACTAGGTTTAATGCTCTGAGACATAATGATTTTTAAAAGTATATAATAAGAGATTTGAATTTCTATAAAAATAAGAACACAATGAAAGACATTCAAAGAAAAAGAAACCCATGTTACCATGTAGCTCAATGTTTTTTGCATGTTCATTTCTAGTTTCAGTCCTTGTCCGTGTGTATACACAATAAAAGATTCAAATCACAGGAGAGTATGCCAAGGGCTTTATAACCACTTATCAAACAAATCCTATGTGTGGTAATTGCTCTACATTAGAGACAAACAAAAGGGATTATTCTGGTCTGGTGTGATCTGAGACTTTCACAGAAAACTTGAAGAAAGGTAAAATTTTAAATAGAGGAAGACAGCCAAGTGCATTCCAAGAGAATGGTGTAGTCTCATCAAAGTCAGGAGTTCGAAAGATGGGGAACGTAGGAAAGTTATAGAAAGTAAAACTATTATAGCAAAATTATATAACTATAAACCCAGGGTTATAAATGACCTTAAAAGCCATCTTGTACAGTAATTGAATGTGAGAGCCAATGAGGGAGAACTTGGCTGTTGCGGTAGAGGCAGACAAAAGTATTCAAAGTTTCTGAGCCAGCAAATGGCATGATCAAAGCAGTGTTTTGTAAAAATTCTCTGAGTACGAAGCAGAGAAGATAAGAAGCAGATAGTTTAGACCCCCTCCTCCTGACTGGGAGTCCTGCTCAGCCTTCAAAGTCCAATCAAGTACCATTTCTGGGTTATGCCTTCTTAGAAACTTCCAGTTATCTCTCCTTCCCATGAACTCCCGAAGATCTTGGTCTGCACCTGTATCATATAAACAGGATTATGTCAGGCAGGTCTCTAATTCCTCTCTGACAATGTTCCTCGATGACCGATGGTATGTTGCATGAATCTTGGTATCTCTACCTCTCTCGCCATTGACATTACCTAGCACAGTGTTGGAAGAAGAGGTAAGAGACAGTTTCTATAGAGCCTTGGTAACCACACTGAGTAGTTTAAACTTTATTCTGAAAGTAATAGGGAATCTCAGAAGTAATGATAAAGGACATGACAAGAGGCAGGAAGACCTGTAGTAACCCAAGCAAGAGAAGAATTTTAGGGCATCAAAGATCTGCAGGGGACTCTGTGAAAGATATAAGTGATGATAGGATTAGACAAATTCAGAAACTAGAATAGAGGTAGAATCAAGTGAACTTGGTAAAGATGGAAGGAAACAAAGATGGGAACTAGGAGTAATGAATGACACTCAGGTTTCTGGTTTGAGCAACTGGAAGTTTCCACCCACAGAGAATGGGAACAATGGAGGAGGTGTAGATTTAAGATTAGATGATGAGTTTAAGGAAAATCAAGTTGAGGCTTCCCTAGGATGGATAAGTAGAAATGCCCAGTATGTAGCTGACTATGGCACCCAGTCTAGGAAGAAGTTCTGGAATGGAGATCTAGGTTTATAGTCTTCAGATAAAGTTAATAACTGAAACCTCTGGTTAATGGTGTCATATGAAGAACTCACAATTGTCCATTGGATTAACTATTTTGTCCTGGCCAAAAGCAGTCTCAACAGAGCAGTGTGGTCGAAACAAGACTGCAGCGGCTGAAAAATGAGATAGAAGTGACAAAGGGGGAGGAAGAACGTGGACTCCACATGAACCTATATAGAGCTCAAACAAACCAAGGAAATGGAGTACTCGGAAATGCAGATTGCATATCAAGTGTCAGCTGGGCCTCTCCCTGCACCATCATGCTTATTTTATAAGAGAAGACACTCCAGCAGTAACCATGACGGAGAAAATACTAGCAAAGTGACAACATACAAACCAAGGCAGTGGGAGGGGAAAGCCCATCCTTTATATGTTATAGACAGAAGATTAAAGAATTGACTGTTTTTTCCTGAGCCAAGGGATTTGCTTAGCAACAGCGAACAGAGTTACCCCTTTTTCTCTTCTAGAAGCTACCACAGTAGATTACCACTGAGCTATCAGTTAAGTAGGGTCCACAGATATAAGGACGCTGAGCAATGGGCTGGATTCTCCATTCTCTGCAAGTGTGCCATCCAGTGCAGTAGCTGATAGCCATATGTGGCTACTGAAATTAAAACTTTAATTACTATTTAATTTCGTTTTTATTTCACTTGCATCTCACTTCCTCTGTTTTACTAGTCCCAGCTTGGCCACTCATTAGTCACATGCAGCTAGTGGCTACTGTACTGAACAGCCCAGAATAGAAAATATTTCCATCATCTCAGAAAGCTCACTGGACAGTACCGCTCTGGAATAAAGAAGTTCTTTTATAATGTTCTTTTATTACCCCAAGGATATTATAAACACATGCTGAGAGTCCCCAGAGTGCAACACACCATCACGTGCAGGCCTGCCTCCTCCAATCAGATGGAAGCCAAAGGGAAAAGGAAGCTGCATTCCCCCTGCAGGTTCCTCAGTGAAGTCTCAGGCTAAATATTATGTAAGAAAACCCTCCAGAACGTGGGGCCCTATGAAAGAAGGATGACTCATCTTCTAAGATCCATTTTAAGGATGAAGATAAAATTCAAAATAACAGCTCTGAGAATGAAAGAGAATAGTAGAGGTCCACTGATTTTTAAAACGTTGCTTGGAACACTGGAACATAAAATTTACTAGAAGATGTGACACTCCAGATTATCCTTGGCAAATTGTTTAGGTTTGTATTTCCATCTGCATTTAATTCCTAAATTTGCATATGAGTCAAAAGAAGGATCTTGTTCTAATCTAAGGCCTAGGCTTTGATTCCACAAGAGAGAGAATGTTCTCAAGTAAGAATATAAACTAAAAACACTGTTATAATAAAATGTGATTACACATGATGGAAAAATATACGAAGACTGTGAAGTATTGCTCCAGAATTTGGGGCCAAGATTCACATATACTGCCTTTAGGCAAATGGCAACGGGCATTCCAGAGGATGAGGAAAGAGATATCATGAATGTCACAACCCCAGGATTTTCATGGTACTCATATAACCAGCACTGAAATCTGTCCACTATGTCATTTCAACTGTGAGAAAACAGGTGCTGGGACCTACTCCGAAGATGGAAAAACAGACCTTAGTCTGACGCTTGTGTCATCAAAACATCAGTCTACTGGTTCCTATCTGGAGCCCTATTGCTTGTAAGCTATTGAACTGTTGACATCTCGGTAACTCAGAAGTTAAAACTCCTGCCCAGGGAACAAATGCAGAAGAGCATGAGAATTTGAAAATTCACCTCCCCAGGCATCCAGTTAACAAACTGGTCTTCCTGTTCAAAGAGCAGGATTCTTGAGAGAGGGGAAGTGAATAAAGGAACAAATGGAGTAGCTTTGTTTTCTTAAATAATAAAAACTAGTGACACTGTGTAAAAAAATAAAAAAGACCGTGTGGCTGTTTGTTTGTTTTTTAACAAGGAACAATGACAAATTAAAATCGTTAAATCATAAGGAAAGTTGACATTTTCTTCTGGAAGACCGGACATTTAGGTTCAGAAACTATATTATAGTTGAGGTTCAGAAATTACATTATAGTTAAAAGATCAAGCTTTCAGAAACCAGGAAATTCCAAAGCAAGCCTACAGCATTGCTAACTTGGACCCATGACACATGGTACATATTTTACGGTCTGTGTTTAACAAATAGCTAGGAAAGCAGGGGAGGGGAATGTTCCACGTATTCAACGTGGCAGAGTAAATGCTGTAACAGGCAGAAGGATTTCAAGATGTCTGAATACTACTCTGAGAATTCCTACTCCATTAGTCTACCTTTAGCACTTTTGGCTTTAAAATTTTTAGAAAAAAAATACATGTAAAATACTATGCATATCACCATTCTATAAACCTGAGAGGTGGTTCCCCCTCTTTTGACAATCTCATGAAACAAATTCTTCTTTTCCTCAACGTGAGACCTTAATTTTTTACCCCTGGAACTTAAAAATACTTACATAATTGTCTTCATTTATGGCTTGACTTTTCTTCCTTGATGGAAACAGCAATCCTGCCAACTTTAAAATTTATAGCTACAACCGTATTTTTTTTTTAATTTTTCAAAACACTAAAAAAATCCCACAACCCTTCAAAGTAATTATGAACATTTCTTCATCTTAATCCCATGTCACTCTGAAATGAACTCCAACTCAGCATACAATGGAAAGAACATCTACCTCTGAGTCTCAGTGCAGAATATCACATTTGGAGATAATATTGGTGTCTAAAAATATTCTAGTGGCAATCATACTCCAAACATTGATTTCACAACAAAGTAAAATTGGTACATCACAAATTCCTCTGTGTTTAACAAATAAGTGGGAAATGTGTGTGTGTGTGTGTGTGTGTGTGAACGTGTCTGTGAGTGTGTGTCGTATCCGTGTGTGTCTGTGTATATGCCTGTGAGTATGTATACCTATACCACTTTCTTACCTTTACAGACTATACCCCAGTTCTCAAAAGCAGTTTCACAACACCTCATTAATTTGATCTCCTGACAATCCTAAAAAGTATACAACGGGGGATTATTTATTATTCCACTTGATAGAGCAGTAAACTGAGCTACAGAAAGGCTAAGCGACTTGGCAAAGCCCAAAGCTCATCAGCAGCATATCCTGGAAAACTGATCCGACGGCTGACTCCCAGACCCGGCCTTTAAAAGGAAGTTCAGGTGCGACTTTCAGCTGGATGCAAAATGTGCAAAGCTGCCCCACTTCTAACGTGGTCTGAACGAGGCTTCTTTTTTCTCCCCCTCCCCCCCCAACATCATAACAGCTTATAGTCTATCTCTAGGCTGGAAAAATGGGGACAGCCACCTGGATTACAGAGGCTGCCTGGAAAGACTGCGTTTGAAAGTGTTTACATTTGCAACATTATATGCTTTTGAAAACCTAGTCAATATAATGCTATAGTGTAACAACTTCTGAGGTGAAGAAAACTCCAGATCATTTATCTTTGAAAACAAGTTTTAAAAAGTAGTAAAAAAAAAAAAGTGTTTTAAGAAGAGTCTAGGCTGGAATTCAAATTGTAGCACTGGTTACAAAACTTATTCAAAATTTGAATTTCCCCAAACAGATTTTGACTTTTTCTACATTTTCTCCTTGGCTCAGGAGACCACAACGAGGTGGCGTGGCAAGGTCCCTTTCACTCTTAAGTTATGGGCTCAAGTTTACATCTAACTAGCATTTGTCATCCATAAAAATCACTTTTAAAAGCAGCATTCCTGTTCTTTAAAATTACTCAAGGATTTGTTTTTCTTTTCAATTCCTCAAGGAAGCAAAAGAAGTGAATGGGGACTGTGCCAACTTAAAATGTTACATGTGTTTCTCTATATTTTTCAATTATTAGGCAAACTCCCAACCGACCAAAATGATTTTTTTTCTTTCTTTTTCTTGTATTTTTCCCCCAAGAATAGAACTTGGCACAGGCCACATGGTGGTCACAGACTGTGCTGCAAACCAGGCAAAATTCTCAGGTCCTCTCTTCCAGGGGGATGGACAAGAAGATCATCTCAGAGTCCAGGCTTCCTCCCACAGGGGACCTACAGGAGGAAGCGAGCAGTGCAGATGGGGAGCCATAGGGTTAAAGGGAGGGGTGGGTCTGTGTGGACAGTGTCACTACCAAGACAACTGACCATAGGAACAAATTCAACACTGTGTTCTAACACCTCCACACGCAGATCACAGACACAACAGTAGAGGAAAAACATGTACTGCACAACAGTAGCAGCCGCTGGATTCCAAATATATGTATACCTTTGGTTTGGCATCACAACCACAGCCAACTTTACAAGGAGACAATCTGCTGTTGGATAATTGAGCCTTCTTCCCTCTCTAAAACATGCCTGTCAGTTCCTCAGCCAGGGTTTAGTCTAAATCACATGATTTACATTCTGTTTCTTTTCAATCAGATTGTAATTGGCTTTATATTTTGTAGTGTTTCATTTTTCATTTGCCCCTGTTCTTGAATGCATGGTTCAAATACATTGCCCCCCTTTATGTTTTTATATAAAAGAGACTATATTTTATATATTTGAAGTTGGAACCATTTACATGCCACAACTACATTTTAGAGTTAGAATCAAACAAAGTCTAGTTCCACTCTAGGGCAGGAAAAAATGGTGAATGCCACACTAATAACCAGCTCTGAATAACTAAGCATAATGTCTACATAGTGATAACGTGAATGTAGAGCTAGAATATTAGAATATAACAAGCCCTGGCTGGGTAGCTAAGTTGGTTATTGTCCTAATAAGCCAAGGTTGTGGGTTCAATTTCAAGTCAGGGCACATACAAGAATAAACCAATGAATTCGTAAATGAGTGGAACAACAAGCCAATGTTGTTGTTGTTTATTCCTCTTTCTTTCTCTCTCAAAATCAATAAAGAAAATAGTTTTTAAGAATATAAAATACACGTATGATAAAATAGCAACATAGAAGCAAGCTGATGTAAGATGTATATATTATAGAAAAGAGAATGTTTACCCCCTATAATTACATCTAATTTCACAAAAGACTGTTTTTTTAAAAATAGGCTCTATATTCTAACTTAGGAATGTTGAAATAGCTGTATCTTGTGAACTGCACTTGCTATTTCAAATTAATGAGAGAAACTGTTCCAAAACATATTTTAAATGTGCATCTGTTGCTGCTTATCAACGGGAGTTCAAGTACAAACTGCGGATGGTCATCCAAAAGCAATGAGTATCTAAGACACATGTGACCCAAATGCTGCGCAACCAAGGAGACAACTACTTTATGGAGAGAGCATGGCCTCACAGGATGGCTCAGATTTAACCTTGACCCAGAATGCACTCTCAAGAGGTGGTGGGGTTGTGGGAGAAATTCTTAGTGTGCATTCTAGACAGACCAATAGGAGGAACACACGCAGCAATTGAGTCTTCCACCTACTTTGCGAAGCCAATGAAATCCTCGTGGTTGGTGTTGATGTAGGAGACTTGGATGTCAATCAAGAGTAGTACCTGTAAGTCAAAAAGAAACACTTCAGTGAAATCCATCTTAAATATTCTCAAACACTAAGGTCAGTACTGCCTGCAAATTATCTGCATTGAATTTTTAAAGGATGCTTCAGTGAGAATGAAAAGATGCATTCATTTTTTGGTTCGTTAAATTTGTAATTTTTACTCAAAATTTAGAAATTGAAAATTTCTAAAGTTCTAAATTTTTCCATGAAAAGTCTGATTCCCACAAGAAGACCATAGCATTATAATTGCTAGGCATGCACTCTTGGCCAACTTAACACAGAACCTAGAATTATTCTCTTCCTCTAAAATGTAGGCATGATGTTCAAAAGAAGGGCACACATGTTAAACCGGACACACATGTATAAAAGGACACATGGCAAGAAGGCCAGTGAGGAGCTGTTCAGAACTTCCTGCTCCCATAGACACCATATGTTAGCCTCAAAATAGCAATATCCTCTCCTGTTATTCCTCTCCTCTTCTATCTCATTAAGCTCCCTGTAAGCAAGCAGAAGAATCTCATTGACCCACTCAAAAATGCAATCTAAACTAATAAAAGCGAAATATTAAAATTAACCGTTTCTCCGAGACAGGGTAAGCCACGCCCACCAGCCAATCAGAGCGGCTGTATGCAAATTAGCCCAGCCAACATGGCGGCCGCCACTCACAGACCTGAGTAAACGTTTAGGCAGCGTCTGTTGCAGCAGGAGCAAAAGTGATACTGTTTTCAGCCCTTGGCGGGCAGCCTCCGAAACATGTTTCAATAATGTATCAATCATAGAATCCTCGGGAGCTGAAGGGAACAGCAGACCTAGCCTGAGTCTAAAACTATAACACTGTTGCAGTATAGACTCTGCGAGGTGAGGCAGAGAGAGGCTTTGTTACATGTGTAGGCCGGCTTAAAGGAACAGTGTATCAATTATAGGAGAAAAACCC
>PVJC01001729.1:0-16942 GCA_004026665.1 Murina feae
CTTCAAAAAAGATCAGCAGCATTGAATACTGGAGGAAACAAGTAAGTTGACACAAATGAAAATGAGCATTGCTCATCAAGGAACTTTACTGGAAAGGGTTTGGCACATTATTTATGTAGATCATTAGAAAAAGTAGGAAAGAAGTATAAAATAACGTCAACAGTAATTATTTCTGTTGAGATTATGGGTGATTACTATTGCCTTGTCTTCTGAGAAAAGGTATGAGGGGTAAGGGGGAAGAAGAAGGTATAATATTCCAAAAGGAAACATTTAAAAATTATACAGATGAAGCAAATTTATTCAACAAAGTCAGGCATTTACATTCATAAGGGGAGATACCAACTTTATGAGGAACGTGGCATAAAATAATATTGCTGTTACATCTCACTTGCTATTTTGTAAAGGTGCCACATGGAGCATGGTGGGAAACTCTTTGGTTCCCCCAGAGACCTGGCCAAGCCAGCTCAGGAACCATAGCTGGATATTCCCCAAACTTCAGGCATTTAAGTCCATGATTTTTGTCACATCCCTTTACCACCAGTCCTATCCTATATATCCTATATAATAAAAGGCTAATATGCCAATTGTCCCCATGGATGGGAGTTCAACTAACTGGGAGTTAGAAGTGCGCTGACCACCAGGGTGTAGTGCAGAACATGGGGGGCATCAGCAATGCAGTGCTGGTAGCAGGCGGCAGTGGAGGTGCTGTCAGCCATGTTGGGTCCCGATGAGAGTGGGACCATGGCAGGGGGTGGGGCTGGCAAGTGGGCAGCACCAGGCCAAGGCGAGTGCACGCTGTGGTCCCGATTGCCCCACTGGTTGTCCCACAGATTGGCCCTGATCGCCAACCAGGCCTAGGGACCCTACCCATGCATAAATTTTGTGCACCGGGCCTCTAGTTATTTAATAAACATTGTATTTACACCAACTCACTTTTAAGCATAAATGGATCCATTTATATCACAATAGTAAATAGAAAGTCATTATCACAATAAATAGAAGGTCACTGAAAAATAAGTATAATAGAAACAAAACTACTTAGTAATTCTGGCAAGAAGCTCTTAACAACCCAAGGTTTCCAACCTGAGTCCTGAGCTCTCCAGTGAGAAAGATGTTCAGCCAGCACTGTAAGCGGTAAAAAGCCTTCCTGGTACTGCTTTAGCTTGATTTCTTCAGAAGCAAACCCTTTGACAAGAATTCAGTTGCAAGTACTTTACGTGAAAGGTGAAGGAAATGTGAAACACAAATAAGAGAGTTGGGATGTGAGATAGAAAAGGGAAGGAAGTCAAGAAATGTTGTTATCAGGCCATCTTAGTCCCCCTGGGGAAACCGTGGGAGCCAGTGCAAAACACACCTCGGAATCCGCCCCCACCCAGGGTGAGAGAGCCGGTATTTATACTTCAACTGTGGTTCATTCGGGGGACATTAATTGCCCAGAATTTCCTGGGCTGCCTCGTGGGCAGCAAAGCAGGCCCCAGAGGCAAGAGAAGACCTCAGGCAAAAAGGTCTGCAGTTGGAAGTCTGGCCGAGTCCACTGACTAGATAAAGGTGAGACATGGACTGGGGCCAGCCGAGGCTGCCAGTAACTAAACTGAGATTGAAAGATAATAAAAAAGGAAATAGCTTTCCCATTCTTTACGTCAAAGGAACTTATGCATGACCCATTACTCACTCAGAATCCTCTCTCATACCATCAGGCTGAGGCTTCCCCACGCTGGTAAGGACTGAGGCAGCGCTGGAGGGACCGCACCCAGCCCAGCCACTGTCCTGAAGGGCCTGGCCAAATTCTATCCAGACAGGGCCACTGAGAAATAGACCCTTTACAATACTTTTAAATCTCAATTTACTGTCCTCCCTATCAATTAGAAACAGCCTCATTAGAGCTGCCCGACAGAGTTGTCAAAGATTCTTCTTGATTGAAAGCAACTCATTAGAATGAAAATCTATATTGACAACATCCAGGGGTCCTCAAACTTTTTAAACAGGGGGCCAGTTCACTGTCCCTCAGACCATTGGAGGGCCGGATTATAGTTAAAAAAAACAACAACAAACAAACTATGAACAAATTCCTAGCACACTGCACATATCTTATTTTAAGCAGGACAGGCAGCGGTGGCAAAAACACCTGGTGGGCCGCATGTGGCCCGCGGACCGTAGTTTGAGGATGCCTGAATAGACAAATGAGAATGAGTGATCATTTTTAAAAGGAATTTTATCCTTACAAAAAGAACATAAAATTCCTTCCAGTAATAACACCCCTGACCCATTTCAAATTATTTATTTACCAATATCAAGCTCACAATTATAACAAGAGATAAAGCACACAGGTGCCAAGTACTACCAAACTGTATGCGTGTGCCTTTTTAATATATTATTTCATTTAACAAACATTTGTTGAACTCTCTCTACATACCAAGAACTGTTCTAGGTGCCTAGGGACATAGCAATAAAGGAAACACAAAAATCTCTTCCTTACAATGAACTGCATCCTAGTGGGGAAGATGGTCAATGAAGAAATAAACCATATATCGAGAATGGCAGCTGCCAACAAGTGCTACAAATAAGGCAGGAAAAGAGGATGGGGAGTCCCAGTGGCTGGGGAGGGGTTATAATTTTAACTAGGGTGATCAGAGAAGATTTTACTGACAAGGTATATTTGGTAAGACCCAGAGGAGGTGAGGGAGAACACTAGGTGAAGATTACGACAAAGATACGGGGCAAGGACCTGCCTGTGACTTGAGAAATGGCAAGAATCTTGATCAGGCTGGTGCAGAGTAAACAGGGGAAGGAAAAGCAGGGAAGGAGATGAGACCAGTAGGGAAAAAGTCAGGGACAGAGTAGATAACATAGGGTCTTGTAAACCACTGACATGGTAAACATCTGGATAGTCCTGAGCAGAGGAAAGACCTGGACCGACCTAGGTGTAGGGTAGGAGGATCGCCCTGGTGGCAGTGCGGACAATGGGCAGGTGGCAAGGTCAGAAACAGATCCGTTAGGAGGCTGCTGTCGAAATCCAGATGAAAGATGATAGCAGATTGATCCAGGGCTGTGAGGTGTCATTGGTTCTGGTTACATTTTGCAGGTAAACGACTTGTAGCCAGATCAGATATGGGGAGTAAGAGGAAGAGAAAAGTGATGGCTCCAAGGCACTTGCCTGAGCAGCAGAACAGACCTGTCATTTCCTGAGAGAGAGAAGACTGTGGAAGAGCAGATCTGGGGAAAGACTGATTAGATTTTGAACATGCCAAACCTCAGATATCTACTAGACATCCAAATGGAGAGGTCTGCAGGCAGTAGACATGGAAGTCTGTAAGTCTGAGGCTGGGTCTAGGCCAAAGATGTAACGCTGAGAGTGGCTAGCACCTACATTGCATCTAAAAGCATGAGGCTGGATGAGGTCACTAAGGGAATGAACAGGTGGAAGACTGGCTTAGGGGCTGGGCCACAGGAGCACTCTGCCAACTACAGCTGAGAGAGAAGATAGGTAGCAAGCCAAGGAGACTGAGAGTGACCAAGAGACCAGGAAAGAACCAGAAGCTGATGGCATCCTGGAAGCTAGTGAGAAAGTGAAGAAAGAGTGATCAAGTGTGGTCTAGCCCGGTGTGGCTCCGTGACTGACCATTGACCTATGAACCAGGAGGTCACAGTGCGAATCCTGGTCAGGGCACATAACTGAGTTGCAGGTTCGATTCCCAGTGTGGGGCTTGTAGGAGGCAATCAGTTAATGATTCTCTATCATCACTGACGTTTCTCTCTCTCTCTCTCTCTCTCTCTTTACCTTCCTCTCTGAAACCATCTTATATAATAAAAGAGTAATATGCAAATTGACCATCCCTTCGGGGCATCTAAGCCACACCCACCAGTCAATCAGAGCAATTGTATGCAAATTAATCCAGCCAACATGGAGGCCGGCACTCAGGGAGCTGAGTAAATAGGCAGTGTCCATTGCAGCAGTGGTGAAACTGTTTGCGGGCTGCCTGGGCTTCTCTTCGCTCCAGGGAACATCATATTTGCAACATTATTTCAAACCTAGGAGCTGAAGCAAAGAGCAGGCCGGGCCTGACTTCTAAGGGAAACATTGTTTCATTATAGAAGCCAGAGCTGAAGCAGAGAGGAGGATTCGTTAACTGCCTAGGCCCCGGCTTAAAGGAACAGTGTATCAATTACAGAAGATAAATAAACCCCAGAAACCTGCTTCCAGCCGGCCTTGCTGGGACATTGGGTCAATGGGAGCTGTGGGCAGCCTAAAAGTCTAAAAACAGCTATCAGCCCGTCACCTACGCTGGCCACACCCCAATGGGGTGAGGGACGCCACTTGGGGGGCCTGGCCAGCCTGCAGACAGCCATCAGCCCCTCGCCCCAGGTACCCCAGTAGGGACCTAAAACCTGAAGGGACTGTGGGCAGCCTGAAAGTGCCCCTCAGCCCGTCACCCAAGCTGGCCACACCTAGGATCCACACTGGGGGGCTTGGCCAGCCTGCAAACAGCCATCAGCCCCTCACCCAGGCTGGCCAGGTACCCCAATAGGAACCCAAAACCTAAAGGGACTGTGGGCAGCCTGAACGTCTGAAAACAGCCTTCAGACCCGCACCCAGGCTGGCCACACCCCAATGGGGTGAGGGATCCCATTGGGGGGCTTGGCCAGCCTACAAATAGCCATCAGCCCCTCACCCAGGCTGACTAGGCACACCAGCAGGTGGACATCCCCAGAGGGGTCCCAGACTGTAAGAGGGGACAGGTCGGGCTGATGGACCTCCCGAGTGCACAAATTTTTGTGCACTGGGCCCCTAGTAAAAGTATATTTAAGAAAAAAAAAAGAATGATCAACCGTGTCAAATGCTGATAATGAGACAAAGAATTGACCATCAGGTTTAGCAGTGGACAGCTGGGGCCAAAAGCATGTCTGGAGTATGTTCAAGAGAGAATGGGTGAAAAGGTGTGCACTTACACCTGCTGCCTTCTTTGTACCTGTGGTTTTAGCACTGTTTGGAACTTAAAGAAAAAGTCCAATTTTCCCCCCCTGACAAAATAAAGTATAATTGAACGTTAGATTAAATAGATTAATTCAGTTTAACAAAACAGCCTTTTCTTCAGCAATAGGGTGTTTTGTCTAAAAGAATTGGTTTCATTTTCAGATTTACTTTTTTCATGTACAAAAATATTGGCTACAGACTATAATGCCTGTAGCATATATGATGGATATTCTGCACATGTAGTCACTATAGTAAGTGATTTGTAGTATCTAAGTCAGTAATTAAGTTTCTCTCCTTTTCTCCTTCTTCCTTCTGGTGAAGCACCAGTGATCTGGAAGCTGAGAAAAGGGAGACAGTAGGATGGAAAAGAGCTGGCAATACTTCTAAATTTTCTCCACCCTGAGGATGGAGTTAGGTCCATTTATCCAGTAGCAGCACAATGGGTGAGTACAAAGTCACGTTCATCAGCGTTCACAGTGAGGCTGCTAGCGTATGCAGAGTGGAAACGGGGTTACCAAAATAAAGAGAAAAAACTGCCCCGCTTTCCTCTTAAATGAAATCTTGTGTCATGCTGATCCGAATACGATCCTGAGTTTTTAACTGTGTAAATTAGTTGTAATGTCTGCAGTATCATCTTTATTTGAGTGTAAATTCCTCTTTCATCTTCCACAAGAAGAAACTAGGAGGAAATAGGATATCACTCACCCACTGATTAACTAGAAGTGAGGGCGGTTTCATTCAAAGGATCATAGTCTTAGGCTAGAAATATAATTATTATTTTATTTATTTTTCTTTTTCGTCTCCTTCTTGTTTTTTCTTTCAACAACAAAGGAGCAGAAAGAGACAGTGCAGCTGAAAGAGAGTTACTTCCATGAAATGTTTCTTCCAAGGTGCTGGGAACCCTGAGATAACAGTGCTGTATTCAAACGTGAGAAGCAGAAAATGTAATTTACTTGAAGCATTACATGAAACAGAATAGGTTTTAGAAAAATCAACCACAGTAAAGTGAAATACTCACAGTAACTAATGGACAATGTCCATTTGATTTTCAATCTTTTTTTCACTTTTAGGAATAAAAAAATAGAGATAATGATGAGTGTCACTTAAAGATCAGTTTTGCTGTTGTTATTGCTGCTTTAGTGACTATAATTAATCATAGAGCATTAACTGTTGCATGGGAAGCAAGCAAACAAATAAATACCCATCTTGGCTTACAAGCCAACGAGACAAAAGAAAATATTTAGCTATTACATAAACTCCCTCCCTTGCTTTTCACAGTTGTAACTTAACTTTTATTACTGCTCTTTGTTTAACTGTCTTTCTCACAGAAATGGATCCTTGTTATTATCTTAATTTTCAACTCACTTATCATTTCTTACCTATGTAGCTACCGCACAAAGGTGTTTCTTACATAGGCGATTCTTTCTGGAGACCAGTTCACTACCTTGCACACCAAGTCATCCTTCCTATAGGTTCTTAATTCTCTTCATTTTCAGGGGTCAAACTATGAAATTCTCATAACTCACCAGTGGGAACAGTTTATCAGGTGATTTCACACCCCGCATGCTGCAGGGCCCATGAAGAAAGGAGACAGATGAAAGGCTTTGAGCAAGACAGGCTCTGCAGCCTGCTGCTGTCCATTCGTGGAGTAAATCCTGAATGTCGTTTGCATGTTACTGTTTTTATTTCCCTCACAGCATGCGACATCTTTTTGGACTACCAGGATGGTCGTCCAAGAGGTTCTGACACTCGGCTAAAATATCATCTCACGTGAACCACATTGCAATCCATTCCACAGGCAGTTGGACAATTCTGTTTACTGGTCTGCTTGTTCTGGCATGGGCATTTGAACCCATAGTGAAGTTGATCCAATTTTCCCCTTCCTGGAAGCCCAGGTTTTTTTTCACATAGAAGGGGAGAGAGAGAGAGAGAGAGAGAGAGAGAGAGAGAGAGAGAGAGAGAGAGAGAGAGAGAGAGAGAGAGAGAGAGAAACAGAGAGAAGACAAGAATGTCAGCTATTCCACAATAAGGGGGAAAAGCATCAGACTATATCCTGTCTGTATTTTTTACCGCTTCCCATAAGAGAAATCCAGGAAATACACCCCTCCTTTTTTTATTTACAATAAGTACAATTTTGTGCCACAGCCCAGAGACCCTCCTGTGAGTTGTGCTCAGCTGCATGTATACAGTGGACTGGGTCAGACAGAGGCCAGAGGAGCATTAAGCTCAGGAGGCCTGTGCTGGGAACATGCATAAAACCTCTGTGCTGCTCTCCTGTGTTTCTACACCCACATTCCCAAGTCTCTGGGATGCAGCTGCCTCTGGAAATCACGCCATCACTTCCTTCTCAACTGACCTGCAGTCTTCTTCCCCCAGTATCCATGTCGGGAGACCTCCTTTGACTTGTATCTGTGGGGACCACAGACATCATTTCATCTATTACTTTGAAAAACAATTTGTAATACAGCAATTTCACTGAATTTACTTGGTGGGTGTTTCACTTCAGCATTTCAACAGCCGACCCCATACCATGAGTTCCAGTTCCGCCCTTCCTATATAAAATAATTAAGCACATTTTCTGGAAAGGCCTATTTTCATCTGACAAGTTTTTAGATGGAGGCAATACATCGCAGAGAATGTAAGGGATATTTTCAAAGCAGTAAGCAAGAAAAGAGCAACCTAACAACATGACCGTTCACCGAAAACGTTGCTTTCAAAAGTTGCTTCTAGGTAAGTTCACCCCATGCGGGAGTCTCTGGGTGATTGAAATGTTCTGTACCTGATTGAAGAGGTGGTTTCATGGGTGTATATATTTATGAAAACTCACTGACTTGTACACTTAAAACCTGTACATTTCACTGTGTTTACAGTTTACTCCTTGCCTCAAACGGTTAGAGCCTTTGTGTTAACTTCTCCACGCCCCTGAGCTGGCCCTGAAACCGCGTCTGCTACACACAGTGGCCCCAACACTGCCAGTGCTGCCTCGCCTTCTTCTTGTCTTTGGTGACTTAACCAGTTATTGTCAAAATAACTTAGGATTGGCTCTTCTATTGTTTAAAGGCTTTTTAAAATTATATTAAATTTCAACATTTTAAAATCTTCTTTAATACTGTTGGTCCCTTGAATATACATGTTTTTAAAGGCACAAAGAAAAGGAACCGCTAGTCAGACGCCCCACTATTCAGAGAAAATGACCACAGTACTTTAGTTGCTCCTTCTAGAAATATTCAGTGGATGCTGACCGAGTGTCCACTCTGTGGCAGGAATGTTCTAGGCACCAGGTATACTGTGACCCCCAGGCAGTGCCCTTGCTATTGCAGAGCTTACATGCTAAAAATTAACACATAGAGAGGGATTTCGGTACTTGTCCCTTTACAATCTTTTAGCACTTGACAATATATCTTTTCAAGTGAATAAAAATAATGGTATGATATCATTTTCATAGCTATGTAATGCTTTCATTTAATAAATCCCCTAGTTCAAACAACTACACTATACCTCCATGAATATCTCGTTGAGAGTCTTTTGCATGTATTTTTAGTGATCTTCTTGCTGCCAAAATAATTTCAGGCATTTTTGTTAACATACTTACATGTTTTCTTTCAAACACCCTTCACTTCGGTTGGATAAACTATGTTTTCTTTCAAACATCCTTCACTTCAGTTGCATAAACTTACTCCTTAACTCTCTACTTTTGATAAAAGGATTTATAGGTCATGTTCAAAGTCATGATAAGCAATGACATGTACATGCACTTCTGTCCACTTAATGTCAACATCAAGGCCTTGAAGGTAGACACTCAGCAGAAGACTCTTTACCCATTTCTTCCAGAGAATTAGCTGACTCTTGACTGCATCAGGGTTTAAATCTCTGAAATGGGCAGGATGATTTTTGCAACTATATAGCATTTGCCTACATCTAAGGCTAATACCTTATTAAGATACCTTGTTTAAAAACTCTAGGCACAGCACAGGGATTTACTATCTGGCCCATGTATGGCCCAGGCACAGTTGAGGGAGGATAGCTGAGAATGAATCTGGTGGGAGTGGGAGCCCTCCATGCTATATATTTCTTGAAAAACCTTTGATCCTAGATGACTTGTAGAGAATCTAGCAATTTTGCAGGGGTTTTGCAGGGGAGGAGCAAGTCATTTTAGAAAACAGGATACAGGAAGTCTTCGTGTTACATATTTCCTAAAGTTCAATGGTAAATCTATTATTCAAAGAAACAATTCAATAACATACTTGAACCACAACTATTCAGTGAACTCCTAGAATGGGCAAAGCACTATCATAATATATGTAAGATGATTATTATAATCTCAAGCTAGTACACAAACTTATTTCACTCTGCAATGAAGTTGAAAGTAAATTTATGTGTGCCATGAAAGATAGTATATGACAACATATTATAATACTCTTTGACATGTTTTTGATCAGCTACTGTTTTAAGAGCATGCCTCAAAGCACTATTGTCCCAAGGGTCCTGTAAAGATGAATTGGACAAAAGCTTGTCATCGAAGAGTGGACCCACTACAGCTGTACTGTATAATACAGTAGCCTCCAGCCATATGTGCTGCTGAGGGGTAGAAATTTGGCCAGTGCTATCAGTTAACACTACACCAAATTCAAAAACTTAGTATGAAAAAAAGAATGTAAAATCTTTCATTAGTAAGTTTTTATGAGTATGTGTTGAAACGGTAATATTTTGGCTATCAGGGGTAATAAAATTATATTAAAATTAATTTAGCCTGTTTCTTTATAGCTTTTTAATTTAAAAGTACATGTGTGACTTATGTCCTATTGCTATTGGCAGTGTTATCTACATCATTATAGTTCCTACCTATGTGCAGAGTTTATACTACATGCCAGGTAATTTTATATCAGATATATGTAATCTTCCACAGGGGAAGTGTGGCAGATGAGGACTGAGGGGGCAAAGGCTATATTAATTAATTATTCAACACATATCTCATATATTTTCTGGGCACCAAGAGCTGTTGTAGGCAGTGGAGAGTTCCCTACTCTTCTAGAGCTTATGTTCTAGTGGGAAAGAAAAGTAATAAATTAATAAATAAGTATAAAAAAATATGTCAGGCTCAGCAAGTGTGGCTCAGTGGTTGGGGATTGACCTATGAACCAGGAGGTCATGATTCGATTCCTGGTCAGGGCACATGCCCAGGTTGTAGGCTCAACCCCTTGTGTGGGGCATGTAGGAGGCAGCCGATCAATGATTATCCCGCATCACTGATGTTTCTCTCTCCCCCTTCCCCCCTGCCTTTCTCTCTCTCTCCTCTTTCTTCCACTCTGAAATCAATAAAAATAGATCAGGCAGTGACAATGAAGAAAGATAAAGCCTATAAATGAATGCAGAGTGTCCAGAATTGGGGCGAGATGGGGATAGGATATATTTTAGTTAACAAGGTCTGAGAAGGAACTGTCATCCGAGGAAAAAACATGAAGGAGTGAGTCCTGCGACTATCTGCCTGGCTGGGAACTTGTGAGCAGAGGCAACAAGTAAAGGACTAAGGAGTGTGTGTGTGTGCACTGTATGCATGCTTTATTCACTGGAGGAACAGCAGGAGAACCAGTGGTGCTGAAGAGTACTGAACACGGAGTAGAAGGAGAGGAAGCTAGAAGCATATTCCCATAGCAACTGGGAAGCCACCCCGACTCGGAAATGTTCAAGGATGACTCTGGCTGCTCTGTGACGCAGGGACTGTTGTGGGCATGCATAGAACCCAGCAAGAGCGGAAGCCGGAGACCAGTCTTGCTGCAGAAATGCAAGAGAGATTTTACAAGGTCTGTCTGACTCAGCCGCTGGAGATTTGCCGTTTCTGCAATACAAAGGAAAATAATCTAAAAATTATCCAGGGAATTGGAACAGCAAAGGTCAAATAACTGGATAATTGAAGCTTCAAAATATATTTGGGAGTCTAGACAGTTATTCAAACTGGCAGTTAAAAAAAAATCACTGTCTAACTTCATAGGATAGTAATTTGTCTCCATCCCTTGCTTTCTGCCAATTTAACCTAAGGGAAAGTGGACTTGAGATCTGCAATTGGCAGAGCAGGATTTCAGGTCCTTTGAGTCAAATTCAGATCAGGCAAATTAGCTTTATTTTTGTCAGAGAAAATTATTTAGTGGAAGCAGATAACAATTCCGTAGCCTAAATTGTTTGCATTGGTTGTCCGCCTTCTGAATTGCTCCCATAATTGCTAGTTCTGAGATTGAGCTTAGTTATACGTGCAGGATAGTTAAAGGAAGAATTAGAGTCTGTGTCTTGGGTAAATGTATAGATTAGTCGATAACTTGACTAATGGGCAGAAGTACTTTTAAAAAGAAAGCATCCTCAAGGTCAAATGTTCTGTGGGCCACGTCCCTCCTCTAAGAGATAAATTAAGGTTTAAAGTAGGTACCTGGTTTCAAATGGAAACAAATACAAAGCAATCACAAGGACCCCTAACAGTCTTGTTATGATTAAAAAAAAAAAAAAAAAAAAAAAAAGAGGCTCAGTCTCGACCCTCCAGGTGGTTTATTTACTTTGATGGAATTCACTGGAAAATTGTTCAGCTCCATGTCTCACTGTGTCTGGGAACTGGATGTAGTTCCTACCATTCAGGCAGTTCCTCCCAGTGCTAAAATGTACAGATTACACACATCAAAAGCCCTGCTGCAACCACTGCAGCTGAAATTTACACAAATCTGTGCTGTGAGTAACTGGATAAACAATGCGACTAATGACCTTGTTCTGCATTAATCTCCATATGGCTCTGTTGGTAGACCGCTTTTGCCTTTAGGCAAGAAGGTTGTCACATTGGCTTCTAGCTTCAAACCAGGGATTAGGGCATGGCCCAAAACTGACAGAGCTGAGGAATCTGCTCTTACAGCCCAGGCAGCCTGAGAGGACTACAGAGGGTGCCCGTCTCAGAAGGTGCATTTGCCGCCATTCAAGAAACACCTCCATCATCATAGCCGCTGAGGAAACCCCTGCCAGTGTGGCTCGGTGGCTGAGCACCCACCCAGGCACCAAAAGGTCACTGGTTTGATTCCCCACGGGAGCACATTCCCAGGCTGTGGATTCGTGCAGGAGGCAGCCAATCAATGTTCCCCTCTCACACTGATGTTTCTCTCTCTCTCCCTGTCCTTCCCTCTCTCTCTGAAATCAATAAAAACATATTTTAAAAATTAAGAAAACCCTTTAGCCATGCCTTCCCCTTCTGAGAGCTGCTTTTCTTTAAGAGAGGGCCCAGGCTTTCCTTGAGTATTTTCAGGGCATCCACACAGCTGCCTCCCACCCCCCTCCCCCCAAAAAAGACAGAACTCTCAGTGCCTTGGTCCATGTTCCTCTTTCCACCAAGAATACATTTCAAAATGGCTGCATCTGTAAAGAGGGAAAGGGAGGACTGAAGTGGAACAGTGCACTTGATTGGCATTCACGTTTAACCTGGGATATTTGGGGAAAGATGTATTTAAAAAGAGGGTCTGTCTTAGGTATCCTCCCCCCAAATTGCTACAGAGCCCCTTCAACACTAATTGCACTCTTTGAGTGTTGCTGCCAGGAGAGAGGGGGCACCTCTGATGCTTCTGTACTGGAGCAGCCTTGGCCTTGGGAGAAGGAGAACGGAACACTGGGACACAGTCCCCGTTCCAGCTTCATCATCGGGTACACAGGTTGCACAGCAAAGTTTATCCTGGGAGGTGGGGCCAAGGCAATGGCTCTGTCAGTGGGGTTACCTTAGGTCGGAAAGGATCACACAAGAAACACGCCGAGCTAAAGGCCCTCAGTGCTACACATGCGATGCCCGCCACTTCACATCCTGCCCCAGCCACAGTCTGTACTGCCTTGTAAACTCGAGATGCCTCAGTCTGAGATACGGAGTCACATTCTGTTCTGAAACCTAAGTTCTGGTGGGATTTATAGTCCCAAGAAACACGTCGTATACACCTTTCTGCTCACTCCCCTCTCCCTTCCCCCCGCCCCCCCCAACCTCACTGACCCGCCCCTGAATCTGTATGGCTTTTGTTGTTTCAAGTACTTGATCCATGTACATAGACAATACCCCCTTCATAGGCCATCACCCCACTAAGGCTGTTCTCAGTTATTGTGAGCTGGGGCAAATGCCTCACAAAAATGTGTTGCATGTTCAGTGTTTTCTTCATCCATTTGTCAATTCATTAAAAGCACATCATAACATGAGGCAAAGCAGGCTCATTCCTCCTCTCGATGGAATATTCTTCCTCTCATCACTCTTGCTCTGGGTAACAAACGCTAAGGTGCCTTTGGTGCCTTTGTAACACGGTTGTTGCAGATGGTCACAGCCGCTGAAGTGTGAGCTTGACACCATCCCCACTTGCTCCTGTGGTAAAGGTTCCTAGTATTTTAGAAGTTTTCTCTTTTACAACTTACAGGTCTCCTCAATAATCATCTTTGCTTCGCGCACTAATAATATCTTACATCTGTACATAATTTCACGTGCACGATCTCGCTGAATCCTTAAAATCATCTTATCATGTAAGGCAATTATTATACCCATTCTGCAGAAAGGAAACTGAGTCCAGGAGAAGGTAAAAAGCCTTGCCTAAGGTCACCACAGCATGAGAGGAAGTGGCAGAGCCCATCTCCAAACCAGAACGTCTGAGTCTTTTCGTTGCATTATTTGGAAGCTGTCGCTTTGTAGGGGTTACTTCTAGAACAAGAGCATGTTGCTCAAGCAGCGTTTCCTGAGGGGCCCTGTTCAATCACTTCCTGGCTGTAGGAAACGATTTCTGAAATCTACCAACACAAGATCTCAAATCAGAGACCATTAAGATAAGTGAGTGGGTTGATAAAAATATTCACCTTGGTTCTCCAGAATCCAACTCGCGTGGAAGAAAGCTGCGTGGTGCCGAGTGCTGTGTGCCGAAAAAGGAGCATTATGCACAAGGAATCCGCGCACCCAGCTCGTGTCAACATTCCCTTCCCAAATGTGGCTGCCGCAAAGAGTGTGAAGCATACCAAAACGAGACAATATTTATGGCTGAAGAAATTCGGCTTCACATAACGGTAATTATGAACAAGACATTTTCCTTAATAAAATTACTGCAAAAACAAAATCTGGAGGAACTAAGTGTTTCCCTATGTCCCCCCCTATTTTACTCCATGTGCTTCACGAATGATTGCGGGAAAAGAAAAGGGAGCGAGTCCAGGGAGCAGAGGGGAGAAAGAGAGGCGCAGCCAGACGGCCTCTGCTGAGGGTTGGTTTTGCTTTAGAAACTGGAATGTGTCCAGGCTTGATTTTTATTTTCAATTCACATTTCAGATCCAGCTCCCCAAACTCTTTGATCTTTCTCCCTGTCTCCTTACCCGGAAGAGAACCCTTGGCCTTCTCAGCTGGGAGCTGGGAGCACACGTGGAAAGACTGGCTCGGATCCATATTCCTGCCAAATTTAGTCACACAAAGGGGCCTGCAAGGGGGGAAAGAAAAGGATGAAAGCGGCAGCCGCCGGGACTTCAAAGGCCGCGCCGCCGCGCCGGGCCCTGCGCAGGCGCCGCCCTCCGCGGATATAAGGCGCGACTGGCGCGCGGCCGCCCGCGCGCGTCCCCGGCCGGAGGGTGGGTGGGGGGGTCCCGCGGCGCACGGGGCTGGGGGCGGGGCAGGGGTGGGGGTGGGGGTGCCGCGCCCGCGCCACCCGCCCGCAGCCGGTCCCCAGCCAAGTGAAGGCGCCTGGGAAAAGTTTTCCGAGAAGGAGGAGGAGATAGGAATGTCCAGTCCCGCGCACCGGGCGACTCGCGCTGCGGCCCGCCGGTTCATTCCAGTGCCCACAGCACCCCGGTTGGGGATCCCCCTTCCCGACCAAACGCCCGCTCCTCCGTGCGGGAGCTCGGGCCCCGCGGGGGCTGCCCGCCGCGGAGCCGAGCAGGGCGGGCGTGTGTGTGTGTGTGTGTGTGTGTGTGTGTGTGCGGGGGGACTCCGCTCCCTGCAGCCCGTGCCGCACCCCCTCGTGCAGGTCGGCGACCTCCCCGCTTTATTTCCCTCCCGCGGCAGCCTCGGCCCCGGGGAGCAGGTCTGCTGGCCGAGCCCACACACGGTGGAGGGGGACGTGGGAGGGCCCCGGCCCGGGACTGGCTCGCACCCGCGCGGGGGTGGCAGCTCCCGGGGGGCTGGAGCTGCGGGCGGCGGGCGTGGGCTCCGTGGGCGGCCCCCCGGGCAGCGCTGGCCCCGGGGAAGCCGGGTGTCCGCAGGCTGCCGGATCTGGGAAGGACGCTTTCACGGTCCCACGAGTTCTGTTACCCCG
Source organism: Murina feae (assembly GCA_004026665.1). Lineage (NCBI taxonomy): Eukaryota > Metazoa > Chordata > Mammalia > Chiroptera > Vespertilionidae > Murina > Murina feae. Next base: position 15,250 of record PVJC01001729.1, read on the forward strand.
GCGGCGGCGGGAGGAGGGAGTGGAGGGGGGGCGTTGAGTTTGTTTGTCTCCGGAGGAGGCGAGGGGAGGCGGAAGAACCCCTGGGACACAAACTGCCATTTCCCTCGCCCTCCCTCCCGTCCGTCCCCTCGGTCCGTTAAACTGCAGATGCGCAGCGTGTAGGCTCGGCGGAGGCTGGAGTGGAAACGCGAAGGTGCCGGAGCTGCGCCCTGGCTGTCCTTCACTCCGGCTCCTCTCTTTCCGAGCATCCTCTGCCTTGGGTCCCAGCCACCCCCTTCCTTTCGGGAATCCCACCAAGGTCGTGGCTGGCAGTGAGTCCAGGCCACACAAAGGGGCAGACCCGGAGCTGGGAGGGCGGGCAGGACAGCGGGGGCGGAGGGGGCTCGGGGCGGCACCGCACTTTTCCTCTCCCCCCAGCAATGAAGGACTGAGTGTCTGCAACTGACTCCTCTTGGCAGCAAAATAGCGGGGGGGTGGGGGGGTGGGGGGGTGTGTGGGCCATTCTCCCAGCCCCTCCGCAGGCACCCAGCGGGGTCTGTGTCCGGTTTGCCCTGGAGGCTTCGGGGCGCATCTCCAGGTCCCACTCTCCGTCCGCGCGCGCGGTGGCGCGTCGCCCCCCCTCCCCCACGTGCAGCCCGGACGGCGGCGCCCGGCGCAGAAGGAAGTGTTGATATAAAACAAGTCACTCTTCGCTCCTAAACTAAACCCCAACCAACCAAAGCCAAACCAAGAGGGGGAAAACCGACAGCCATCCAGCCGGCCCCCAGCAATTGTTTCACGGTCGGAATTCAGTCACATCAAAACGCCCCCTGAAACCCACATCCTGAAGGAGTGAACCTGCAGCCGCCAACCTCCAGTCCTTCGCTCGAGTTCACACGAACAGCCCGCCTCTACATCCGAGCGAAGGGGGCGGCGGGTGGCGGCGTTTCTCCCGCGTCGCACCCACTGCATCCCGGACCGTGCACCCGAGAGGCGGCTGCATATGCTAATAGCAGCCCCCGCACGAACTGGAGACCTCCGGGCGGCAGGAATGCCTTTGCCGGGATCCTCACCGAATCTGTAGGGAGGAAGGATGCTTGCTCTTCTCAGAGTTACTGCCCAGAGTAATTGCGCCCCTCTTGTGTCGCCCCCTTATCGGGAGAGACGGGCTTCGTGGGGAAATGTCAACCTCCTTCCCAGACAAAGCGTTAAAAAAACAAACAAAAAAACACCTAGGTGAATGTTTTCTTGTAAAGCATCTTTAAAGAACATTTGCAACAATGGCCCGCACGCCACGGGGCGGGGAAACAAGCCACGCAAACAGAGCCTGACAGTTGGGTGATTTTCTTGGAAACAGTGTTTCCAAAGGAGAGGGGTATGGCCAAGTCCTAAAGGCAGACGCCTACCCTTGGCCCTTCTAGTAAACAGTTCCCAGTTCCCGCTAGTTATAGTTCCCCAAACTCCCATTTTTCTGGGGCGCCTAATCCCCAGCACACCTGGAATTGAGCTCCAAACGACTCAGGGAGGTCAGGTAATTCACATGGAGAAAATGGAATTCGACCGAGTTGCAACACTTAAATGGGGATGTAGGAGTCCTTGTTTAATCTTTCCTGGCTTGCAGAAACTACCTTCTGGCCCTGCGCTGTGCCTGCCACCCCCTCCTCCTCGAGTTTGAGGAAAGGAGCTTCTACTCTGTCTGCTTTGGTGAAACTGC